>CM069441.1:34458486-34603413 GCA_035610835.1 Ophiura sarsii | reverse complement strand
ATTACAGAATTTTTGTTCATATTTAGAGTTTCCAAACTGTTAAGTACCAATGAGGGCTTTGACACTCCATCACATTCCTATTAAAAATACTTTGAGTACCCCATCCTCCATAGCAAAAGAAACTCACAATGGTCATTCCAAAAAGATGAGATTGCATTATTTGGTTAGGATAGTCATAGTCAGGCTGAGGTGTAAAGTAATATAATTGCGTGACATCATGACAACCTTATTCAGAAGATAGTGTTTCTTTCTGCCGGTTCTGAATATTGAATATTCACATTGGTTTATGCAAATATTATTGTTATGATTGTAATTATGATTCAAACTGGGGATGAGAAGCACATGGTTTTTGGAGTGACCATTGTAAGAATTGTAAAGACTACATAAAGAATATATATGATTTATTACATGTGTGTGTGTTAATAATACTTGAAGAGAGTATGGTCAAATTTGCTATGCCACAACATTTTATGACCCAGGCAGCTTTACAATAAAAAACAATAATTTTCACTGATAATCAATGAAGAAAAAGACCATTCAAATACGTGTATGAAGGTGAGGGGAAATTATTCCAACCAATATTATAGATACACACATACTATGCCACAACATTCTTTTTCTACATGACCCAGGAAGCTTTACAATAAAAAAAAACCAATAATTTTCACTGATAATCAATGAAGAAAAAGACCATTCAAGTACATGTATGAAGGTGAGGGGAAATTATTCCAACCAATATTATAGATACACACATACTGTATAGCGGTGGATTTGGTGCCGAAATTGTAGAAATGTTTGATTTGTCTTCTTTTTCCATTATTCACATATGTTTTTCTATTGAATTTCTGCAAACCCGCATCCCTTATGTCCTGTTTTTCAAGAAGTGAATCAGTAATGGGTATCAAATGCCAATAGTTTATCACATAACAACAAAAAAGGGATAGACAAAGTGGGGGAAATCATCAAAAGTTGAGCAACTCTTTTATTGCAGCAAAAGGGAATGATCTGTTGGTCGTGAAAATTGTTGCATGAATTCTCCCTAGATTTGTGGTAGAATATATTATCAGTTTTGTATTCTATCTTCCACAGAGAAGATATGTAAAGGTACATACAAAGAAACAAAGCAATATTGGATGACGGGACTGACTTGATTGCATGTAGCACTAGTCATACATACATAGTGTATCTCTGTAAAATAAACATGATCATTTTTATTAATATTTCAATACTTCAATGTGTAGTCTAGTACCAAATAAAATGATAATTGAAAACAAAACATAACATTATTTAGATCAGAATACAATTCTGTTTTCAAAGATAAGAGAGAAATCATTAAGAATTTTAAAAAAATTGCTTTATTCACCAGTCTCCAATCAACATGATCTCATCCGATGGATATTCAACTCTGGACATGAGCAAAAAATAATGCTTGAATTTTCAGCATAGCATCTAAGCATTGCATGCATGAACATCTCATCTTCCCAATATATGATGAGGGTATAAAACATACCCAGAGCCTCGTAGAAAAGAAGTCCCTCTTACAGTGGTTACAAAACTTTCTACAGGACTCACATTATTCAGAACTCAGGTTGATTGTGCATTCAATGAAGGCCGTCAGAGTCGATCTGAAAGACCCTCCTTTTTAAATGAAAGTCAATCATCTTACCTTACATATATCATCGACATTCTTCATGAGATACCCCAACAGAAATGTGTTATTTTACCAATTTTTTGCCTCACATTTTTATAAAACCTTTAGGGATGGATGTTCCTATGGTCAATCTAAAGTTAGAGCTTGATTGCAAACAATATGACAATTTTAGTGTAAAAAATAAAGCGAAATTGAAGCGTTCAGTTCTTTTGTTTTTTATTGTTTTGTTGACCCCCTAGCAAAACAAATAATTTATACTAAAATGTTTAATTATTTTTTACAAAAAAAGTATAAATGCTACTAAGCTGGATTTTTGGAGCTTGCAAATTACAGTCTTTAGAAAGTGTCCCGTGCTGCGGGAGGCTGTAAGACATCTGTATACTTAATTATACTTAATTATCTATGGAAGCTTTATGTTATCAACAAATGGGGCTAATTGATGCACTCAATTAATTTTTTTTCTCATGCACTTTACTAAATGTATTGCCACTTGGTATATATGTTGGCTATACAACTCTCCTTATTTCCTGTGCTGCAGGAATTATATGGAGTTTTCAATAAAAAAATATTTTTAAAAATAATTTGTATAAAACAATTTACCTAGGGAGTAAAAAAAACTAATACAGGGTGAGTCAAAAAGACGGCAATAGTGGAAGGAAGCCATTTTGTTTTCAAAACCAAAATGAATTTTAAAACTTTTTAAACGTTGCAAGAATTATGTATTTAATCCTAACTTTGTGTGAAAAAATGAAGTCAATATCATTTTCCGTTTGCCTTTGGTGAACCTTTTGACCAGTGCACCCATTTCACACGTTTGTCCACGAGATACCCAAAATATGCATCAGATTGCAAAACGTGTCTCCCATTCAAATTTGGAAACTTGAGAGTTCAATTGTGATGTCATTGGAATTTGATGCATCCTTTCTTGTTAACATAATCAATTATAATCATACCCATGCTGTGAAAGCGTATAATGTTCTAAATTTTAATAAAAAACTGACATTTTCCATTTTTGTTTTGTTGGCGGGATATTCAAATATGAAAATGCAATGTGTGCCATTTCAAATGAAAATCACTGTGCTCGTGGACAAACAGGTAAATTTGTTTGTGCAGCAAAGAGGGTTACCAAAGACACCCGAAAAACGCGTTGACTTCATTTTTTCACACAAAGTTAGGATTAAATACATCGTTCTTGCAACATTTAAAAAGTTTTAAAATTCATTTTGGTTTTGAAAACAAAATGGCTTCTTTCCACTATTGCAGTCTTTTTGACTCACCCCGTACAAAAGAAAAGAAAATAGACTTGTTTTTTTGTTGTCCAAAAAAAACACGCACACAAAAGAATTCAAAATTACTTAATTTTTTTATATCTGTTGAACCGTACACCCGATTCACCGTCAGTAAAACACTTTTTGTTGTACTCAACCAGCTCTACCTTATACTTCAATATCAAGATTTTTTGCTAGCCATAGGAACATCCTTCAGCCGTGTTTGTATACTTTACTTTTGAAACCGTACAACCATAACTAAAATGATTCTTCTAAATATCCCTCAGTAAATCACAGCCTCAGAATTAAATTATATATATAGTTTTTAACTTTCAGAATACCTACCACTTACAGGTTATAAACCTCTATAGAGTAGACTTCTCAGTCATAACAACGTTAGTACTTCTGTTGGGGCTCGTCTCTACTGAACATCTGGGAATTTTACCCTTTTGGATTTCCCACTATCTTTCCATTAGGTTTTATCATTGTTGCTATAGACTTTACAGATCCACCAAGAATTCTGAAGATTTCAAAGTTTTATAATGTTATTTTGGAGTTTCTATCAAATTGTATTGCTGACAAAATGCAAGAATACTGCCTGTCACAGGTATAAGATAATAATACCCTATTTTTGTGGCAATAGATTGTGAATTCTTGTATTTATTTCAAACAAATATGCAAAGGAAATATGTATTATGAATTATGTTCATATAAACTGTGAGGTACAAACTAAAACCTAATCATCACATTAATTAAGATACATCATTTGTATGAATGAAGCAGAACTGTTGTCATAAAATGTAAAATATTTTGGGCCTGATACATAAAATATATCTATATATATAGGTAAAAGTGTGGTATTTCTGCATAACATATTCATTCATATATTATTACTTTCTTTTTTTCTAAATTTGTGTGTAATGTTTATGGTTTGAAACAAAGTAACTGGCCAAACCTTAAATGCTTGATGTATTTTTAATAATTTATGTTTTCTTAGCAAAATAAAACAGAATTAATAGCACCTTACAGGCTTATTATTTAGTGATTTGCAAAGGGAGATGGAGTATCAGGGCCAATACTGGGTCAATGGACAGTGCTATTGGAACAGAACATGCAATTATTGGCAAACAGTTACTGTAAAAGCCAATATTTTTGCGTACAAAATTTTCGATAATTATGATATCATAGACATTTCGTGAATTGTTTTTTTTGTGGGCGACCGTCTGGATGCACTGTATGAATGTTGAAAACAATATTTTCGTGTGTTATAATTATTGCGGAAAAATATTTTCCGCAAAAAGGGCGAAAATAAAACCACCGTGAAAATGTCAACTTTTACAGTATTTGGTTATCCTACCTGCTCCTGACTCTTGAAACTGGAAGACAATTTTAAATAAGCCAATACAACAATTTTTGATCAAGATAACTATTTCCACGAACAACCAAACAAGTAATTTGCATTCGGGCTGTGAGCAGTGATGCAATATTGTGCCGTTCAGGAAAAGAACGTGCTCACCCAAATTCATCAAATATTTTGTAATATTGTTTGCTCAGTTAGAAAAAAATGTTATTTTCCATTGGTAAATGGGTGCATTTAACATAATTTGGTTGTATGTGTGTAAGAGAGTTATATTACTGAGAAAGAAGAGATAGGTCATCACCAGTTTTCACTATGCAACTCATTCATCAACTCCGCAGAAGTGACAATTATGTTTTCAATGTAAAAAAACACCCAAAGCGTTATGTTATTGGTCTATGCTAAGTATTACTTAACATGGTTGTTAGTAGGCTAATGTATTACATCAGCCATATTCTAAATAGGTTGTAGATTTTTGAATAGGTGTATATTATCATGGCTATACATTGCATGGTTTACAAACAAGTTTCTTACTCAATCTATTTCGGCATCAACCTGAACATGGACAATGGACGCACGTCCCATGAGGTTGAGCTTGCGTTTAACCTCACCCCAAAACGGTGCAACGGTCATCTGTGGCGCGCACTACGTAATCAGACATCACGGCTCTGATTGGTTGGTGCTCAAACATGAGCTTATTCACACACATTACGCCCCACTGCGTCGGTGGTTACGGCGCAGCGAGACCACTGCTCTGGTGGATACGGCGCAGCGTGACGATCGTTAAAAAGGCTTCAGTTTAAATTTGACCAATCAGGTGCTTTGGTGTTGTTGGTTGACAGTATTTTTGTGAGTTTTCAAGCATGCGTGCACAGCTTGATCAAAGTGCGCCCACGTATGTCGAACTGTGGCCAGGAGATTATGTGCCGTAGATCCATTACACAATACACAACTTGTGCTTTCTTCTATGTTGGTTACACGCAAATATGGCATGGACTGTTCAATTTTAATCAACAGACATGCTTTCTACATGTACTTAGTTTTCTCCAAATCACCTGTGTAGGTGGTCTATTCGCAATATATCATGTTTTTTGCCCCGTAAGAGATACATACACGTATCCACAGAATAAGTTGTTATTCCTTGAATGGGTCTGTAAACACGATATTGCCAGTCTATTGCTGAAGTTGGTTACAACATTTTGAATAGACTGACTAGTCTTAGATTACAGCAAAGTACAGAGGTTCAAATATTTTGTTTGGAGTGAATCTATAACAATCACAACCTCTATTTACTATTATCGATCCCAATTATCTGTTCATGCATTGCTTATGTTAATTGATTAATTCACTATGCAATTTGGGGAAAATATGCTATCGAAAAACCCAAATATGTTATGGGCTTATTCATAATCACAGTTATTAAATTAAGTAACTGGTCCGTGTGATGTGTCACACAACATGCATTATCAATCTGTAAGATATGGAATGTAAATATCTCATAAGACATAATAAAAAACCAAACATTTATTCCAATACCGAGTAATGTCTTAGAACTGATGTGAGCACATGTCACATGAAACAAGTTGAAGCTGTAGAAGAGATTGTAGAAGAGACTAACTTGATACACACCGAAAAATCAATGCAATGTAGTCTGCCATGAACTTTGCTCATATTTAAACAGACATTTACGCCTATCGCCCATTTGTTATTTTTAGCTATTTTTTCATTGGCCAGTTACTACAAAACTATTTAAATGTTTTTCTACACCTTTAATTGTACTGCTTTTAAATTATAGGTAATGTTAAATTATCAAAAGGAAAATATATTCAAAAATGCTAATAGTATGAATTACATTAATGCTTAGGCCCTACCCATTAAAGCTGTGTATTCCAAGAGTGTGTATTCCTACCACCCAGTTATTAGATATGGGCTCCTAAAACTAAGAGAAGAAAAGAGGAGCTTCCCAGAAACCATTGTGGCTGGTCGCATTACTATGTCTAATCAAACGTGCACTCTCATAATTTAGTACATGGTTCCCATTCCTGGTTCAGAATAAACTGGGTAAACATGAATCGTTAGTAAAATAAAACACACCATTGCAAAGTTCTAGTTCTGCTCTATCAATTTAAGTTATTTTTTTCACTAACGATTCATGTTATAGAGGGAAATATCACTTTTAAAAGCTCCAAAACATAAATATATAATGCATTGTGGGAAGGTTATGATTTCTGTCCGGTCCAAAATCCGATAGCTTTACTGCACCTGTGTGGGCACCCGTGTGGGTAATACACTTTTGAAATGCCCGCTTTGTCAGACATATCATGCGTGTATGCTCCATACAGATATGGATCGATTACCAATCCTTTGTGAGTATTTCTGTAGATGTGGATACATTCAACTATCTGACTCAAATGATGACAATAGCCGATAGAAAAGTATGGCCAGCAAGAAAAGGTCCTTCCCACAATGCATTATGCTTTAATGCCTCTAAATTTGTCAACAGCAGTAGTGTAAGTTAATAAGACATGGTAATTTGATCGGACACACTGGATTCTGGGAAGATACCGATATCTTCTCTTCCTAAAACTAATCCAAACGCACACATGGACATCAGTATTAGGGTGCATTAATTTAGTTCAAAGTGTTACTAAGGGTGCCATTTATTTGGTCATTGGGTTTTGCCTCAATCCGCATTTGCGGACTTTGGTTTAACCCCGGATTTGTGAAATTTTGATCTGTTCACATTGTGGGTCTATATCAATCTGCTTTGTGAAAATGCAATGTTTTGTTCCATTATGGTATTTAATAGAATGCAGCTTGATTCAAGGTGAAGTCTTGTCGACATACATATGTATGGGTTACTTTGGAAGATAGGTACTGTCAAAAACAACTTCAAAGCAAATATGATAAATGCCATTTTGAAATATGTTCCAAATGCGAGTCCATTTCATCCCTTGTTTAAAAATAAATGAATCAAGCCTTTCTATATCGAAGAGGTAATTATAATGAAATCAAAATGCCATTTATCGTATTTTTACGACATAGACCTAAAATGTGATATACTTGTGTAGCCAGCCATTAAGACATAATGTATAGAGAGACTCTCATTTGGGTGCTTTTTGAAGAAGTTGGAGGAGAGAAAAAATCAATCACAATCTCATAGATTTCTGTTGGGTGCTTTTGTATTGAAATAGCCAAATGAATCCCACTCTACCTGTCTAATACCTTCCCATGTATTTTAGTATGTTACAAACTATAAGCTACAATTAGTCCTTATGTTATATGATACAATCAGGGTTTATTCACTCCCACTAGTTCGGAAAATAGACTACTGATGTAGCTTTGATCTAAAACAATACAAACTGCACCATTAGAATTTCTGAGGAGAAAAACGCCAGCGGTCGATCTCAATAGATGTACTCTCGATTTCAGCTTTATTAGTTGAGCCCAAACTGGAATACCATTTCTCCTACACTGATTCTAGTGGTGCACTCTGATGTAAATGTACATGTGTTTTTCATTCAAACCAACATTTCCTCCATAACCCTCACACCATTATGCGGTATTATAGTAGAATTAAGATTTCAAGAACACTCTGAGAAATGGAAATATGCCTAGAAACGCTTTTAATCTATGTGTATATATTGTAAATATGTAATCAATGAATTGGGATTGTCCTGCTCCATTTTTGCTTTTTACACGAAAAAACCATACATATGATGCCGCTTTTAATAAACTTCACATTGTAATGTCATGCTTGTATTTTTTAGATTGATTTATAATAGAGTACCCTCAACTTGCAACGAAGGGTTTAAAATCATTAGATCAATCTATATTAGTTGTCTATTCTTATAGATTTCAGTTACGAACGTCAATATTTAAAATCACAGTTCCTGATATAGGCCTAATTAGTACTATATATAAGATCTACTGTGAAAAGACATGTCATTAATATAAGTTACACAAAATGACAAATTAAATCAAATATCTTTTTCTTAGAAGAAGCATAAGAGTCATACAATTGCCATTTTCTAAACCAAGAAACCTCACTAATTTGATAATTTAACACCAAGAAATCCAAATTCATACTGTAGTTGCCATTCAATGAAAAACACTGTTTTCAATGATTTGTGTTAATCTGTGACAACTGGGAAACTACATCTATGCCAAAGATAACAACAGTTAGTTTCATTAAATTTTCGGGGTGAATGCCATGGTCATAAATTGCTTCTGCAAGTAATTAAGTGGCCCTAAAAGGAGTTTGTTTTGTGGATTGGACTGCCAGATTCTTCAGTATAGTAATCAAGTTTACTTTGTAAATATCATCCAAATTCCAATTATCTTTGTCCCTACTTTTCATTCAAGGTTTCTTTAATTTTAATCCATATAAAAAAGCTTAAACTGTGTCTTAACCCTTACGTCACTGAGTACTACAAAGAACAACTGGTAGCGCGCACTTCCCCAGTCTTGTGTTGCGATAACCTTAATGTCACCGCGTACTACAAGTAACAACTGATAGCGCGCACTTCCCCAGTCCTGTGTTGCGATAACCCTAACGTCACTGAGTACTACAAAGAACTACTGGTAGCGCGCACTTCCCCAGTCTTGTGTTGCGATAACCTTAATGTCACCGCGTACTACAAGTAACAACTGATAGCGCGCACTTCCCCAGTCCTGTGTTGCGATAACCCTAACGTCACTGAGTACTACAAAGAACTACTGGTAACGCGCACTTCCCCAGTCTTGTGTTGCGATAACCTTAATGTCACCGCGTACTACAAGTAACAACTGATAGCGCGCACTTCCCCAGTCCTTTGTTGCGATAACCCTAACGTCACTGAGTACTACAAAGAACTACTGGTAGTGGCACTTCCCTAGTCTTGTGTTGCGATAACCCTAACGTCACAGAGTACTACAAAGAACTACCGCTAGCGTGCACTTCCCCATTCTTGTGTTGCGATAACCCTAACGTCACTGAGTACTACAAAGAACTACTGGTAGCGCGCACTTCCCTAGTCTTGTGTTGCAATAACCCTAACGTCACCGAGTACTACAAAGAACTACCGCTAGCGTGCACTTCCCATTTCTTGTGTTGCGATCAGACGGGCTATCATATTTGGACGAAAACATATTTTCCCAGCTGACTCCTTGGTACAATCCCAGATTCGATTCTCTGCGCCGGCGTGGCCAACCTTTCCACACTAATTTGACCCATTTTTCTCTCCTGATAGTTTTATTCTCAAAAACATACCTCGGGGTTAGGGTTAAGGCACCTCTGATCATGGGTTACTCAGGATTTCGGGAAAGGATGTTTCATTCAAAACTGAAAATGGATAACAATAGGTATTGAAAAGATTGAAATATGCAACATGATCCACTCTATTTTTTCAAATATTTGCTAGCCATTACAAGAAAAGCCAGAAACAGATTGACTGAAAATCAAGAAGATGGTATGGGGGGAACAAATACATAGTTCCAACGCTAGAAAGGACAATTCAGTAATTTTGATGGGACATCTTGATGATGTTCTCAGGAAATGATGCATTTTCCCCAACACATGGAAAAACATTAAACTATCTCCATCATCATTGCTGTTTGGTTTGTAATTAAAAAGGAGTTGATTTGGATTTTAAGATTTGCCTTGCAATAGGAGTATAGAGTGTATTATGACAATAATCGAGGGATGAGGAGAGAGAAATGATGGAGACAGAGGGATAAGGGATAGTCTCAACCGTGAAAATAAAATCATGTATTTGGGGTAGAGTTGGGTGCATGCTTGTTCACTAAAACTGTTTAACAAAACATTCACTGAGGTACTGCAACATAATTATGTTCAAAAATAGTAGCCTTGGTCTGGGGCAATCACAAAATAGCAAAGTATAATGAAAAAACACACACATGCATTGGTACTGACTGAACTGTTAAAACCGTATATGGTGCATCATGTCATCTAGACTACCGGGCTTATTTAAAGGTATATTATGTGATCTTTCCAGGGAACGCCCTCAACAGCGAAAAAAAATTGAAAGTAGATTTTCTTGCAGATTTACATTTCTGATCATAAATCATACATACATTCCAAGTTACAGAGCGATACGATTCTTAATTACTTCAAAATCATGATTTTAGAGTGAAAATAAACTGTCGGATAATCCGACACTTTATTAGTTTCACTCTAAATTCACTCTAAAACCATGATTTTGAGGTAATTAGGAATCGTATCGCTCTGTAACTTGGAATGTATGTATGATTTATGATCAGAAATGTAAATCTGCAAGAAAATCTACTTTCTAAAAAAAATAATGAATAGAGGGCGCTCTATGGAAAAGATCACATAATATGCCTTTAAAGACATAGAGCGAAACAGCTTTGGTAAAATATAAAGAAAATAAAAGGAAAATTAGGCATTCTTTTCCTCATATTTTCAAGAGTATTAACTCATCTTCAAAAAGTGGGTATCACTGAGAAGCTTGCTTAAAACTCTGTCAGATATTATCAAAAAGTATACAAGATTCACCTCTTGACACGATGCTTCACATAATGCAATGCATTGATAATTCATTGAGGTTTAAACTTGTTGCTCTGTTGTTGTCCCAGGCCAGTAGCACCTACATCAAAATCTTCCAGCAATCTTTTGTTGTTGTTGCTATAAGTATAGTCATTAAGTATGTGTATATTCCTAAATATTTTACAATCAAAATATTTCTTTTTCTACTCCGATATAGCTGTGACAAATGTGTCCAATACAATTCATTAAAGTGGTTCGACAAACATGGACTACTTGCAAGTAACTTTTTATATATTGTACATAGCTTCAAAAAAATAAGATTTGTCAATTTCTTGAAAAGACCTTTTAATGAGCATGTTGAATTTAAACCTTTTCATACTTACTATAGATTCAGATAGCTGTTTGTCTCAGTGTAGAAAATGAATGTGTTATATTATCAGAGAATTTGTGTAATGCCAGCCTAATTGCATAAAAGATATACGATGTTTGTGACTGTGAGCGAGAATTTTAGACGGTCATGTTCAAGAAATTGGGAAATCATAATTTCAAAATGTTAAGAAAAGGTGTTGCATACTGGAGAGGTATTATGTTATACATAGTTAGGCACGAGAAAGAAAAAAACTTGTTGGTTTAGCGTAATGAATAGAAAAGACAAGGACTGGACAGTGATTTCTTTTTCTATCTTCGGAATCATTGTTTCATTTCATTAACAAAATCATGAAACAAATAAAACGTTGTACAGACAGAATAATATGAAAAAATATGAAAATAAGATGGATATCTGGATTAATGTGGTTTGCAGAATTAAAAAAGGCAAGATTAGTAGGTATTTCAAGGGTATGTCAGTTTACGCTAAACAAACAAGTTTTTTATTTTACTTAACGAGTCAAAATGTGAGGAAATTGCAAACATTGACTATTATAGTATAGGTCTGCATCAAAAGTCTGACTGACTGACTACAAGCATGTTTCATTAAGGCATATTTCCATTGCAGTGTGTTCTTAAATATCTTGGGTTATTGTATAGTCAACAAGCTATTGATATTATCATTTCCTTTTTATAATAATCATGAATGCCGGCACCGTAAAGCGTTAGATTTTTTTCTGATATTCATACGATGTGATTTATGAGTGCCATTTTTTCCAGTACTGAAATGGTATTTAAAACAGTAGATATAAGCAGTGGAGATTCTTTGCTATAATGATAATAATAATTAATAATTAATAATAACCTGATGTAAAGAGTTTTCCTAGTTCTTAACTGTAATTTTTTGTGGGCCAGTGCATTAATCCTGACTAATAAATTTGAAATTTCACTTTGGTCCACCTATAGAATTAACCTGTGTCCTTATTTTTGTTGTCTCAGTCTACGAGTTACAAATCTTCACTTATTTCAAAAGTGTCAATTACTCAAGTTCTTTGCAAACAAATCTTCCAGCATTCGCCACATGACATTTTTGTGATTACCAATAGAGATTATTTTCCCAGCATGAAAATATCGCAATTGCAAAGTTCTTTACTGGCTGGCAATCGTGGAACAAATTTCCATGTGCATAAACATTTCGCGAATTGGAGTGCCCTCGCAAAATTAAAATGCACATGAAAATAAAATGCTTTACAGTAACTTAGTGACTTGAATCATGACTCGTCTGGAGTCACCACATTTTCTGATCAGCAGAAATGACTCGAGTCACAACATGTGTGAATCCATTACAATTCTGTCTGTACCATTTACCCACCTCTGGGCAGTGACGTCAGTACGTATTCCAGTAAAAATGCAGCATTCACAAGCAAGTTGCAGGATTTGTCTTTGATTGCGCGGGTACCTACAGCTGCATATTTGATATTAAGCTGAAATCCCTGACCTGTGATACTCTCTTATGATGCATGGAATTAGGCAGCCAGCAATTTTTGCACAGCCAGTGTTAGAGAAATACACACTTGGTTTTTAAGCTACATGGCCTGTTCTTTAGTCATAAAAATGTACTATTTCCCAAATTTACACATCTAACTTTTTAATTTACACATCCTGCCGAAACTCCTACAAATAATATCTACACACAGGAAGCCAACGGGAAGTAACTAACTGCTACATGACTTATGAATTACACTTCTCTGGATCACCCTGTATAAATTGAAAATAGTGTGAAGATTTTCTTATACATGCCATGCATAGTACTTTCATATCAATTTTTTATTTTTGTTTCATTTTGAAACATTTATCATATCATATAGAATATTACTAGCCTATGTATAATTCAATAATCCCAAATCCCAAAAGCAGCTGCTGAGATATTCTTATACAGACCGTCCCTCCCTCTGTAATTTTGAACAATTATTTATCTTGATGTTATCATCAACATCCTGTGATGTTCGCCCATGCCTATTCTATAATTCAAGAGCAATGTACTATTGCATACTTTTGTTTGGATTATAATATAGAAACCTGCATAGAATATCCAACTATCAACCGGAAACATTTTGTCAGCAAGTTTTGTTTTTATTGATTAATTATTCCGCTATAGTATGTTTTGAGGATCAAAATTACCTAAACAGACACGCATATTAAATGTCATCTTATGGGACTCCAGATGCGAGGATATCACAAGAAATATATAAAAAGCACACTCGTTCCTTTCCCCTCCATAAATACAAGCCCCTCTAAATGGCGTCATTACACATTGCCAGCACCCCATTGCATGCTGGGATGCCTACTAAAAACCAATGTTGGCTAGAATTTTTCAGTAATCTATCAAATTGGAATTTTGCTGGATTTGTGAATTTTGTTCGTAAAAAGTGGCTAATCCGGGACTTTAGTGATTTGTTGTCCGATTGACATATCAGTTGATAAAAGATGGCTGCTTGCCCATGGTTGATCTAGTTATTGAACAGGGAGGTGGTAGATAGCAACCAAAGTGGATTTCTACATCAAAGAGTTAACCTGGCTTCCACGTGAATGCACCAGTGAATCGTGTAACTTTAATTGAATCCCTGCACTCTCTACGATGGAGTAGCCTTAAATGTCATGTGAGCTATGCATGCACAAGCACACACGGGTAACTAGTCTGAGCCCAACCGACCACCACCGTGCTATTGCCATCAAACAGGTTCTCACTCATTGGCTGTGTTGCTGTAGTGCGGCAGTGCATTCGTACCTAATGGTAAACGTGCATGATAGTCTGAGGGAGAGAAAAAGTTCAGCTTTGCATAATCTGTTTCCCAATTGCAACGCGGCGGCGGCTTCTTGAAATCCACTGGCATGCTATAGGAATCTTGTACACCTGATGCGACAAATGCTCGCTGAGGGTTGAAAGGGGATCCTAACACCTAATGCACACCACTCCTACAGGTAGAAAGAGGATCAGTGCTCAATCCACAGGGGTAAATAGTTACCATATCAAATCGCAAGCTGATGCTAGATTCATAAGAGTTGTCTTAAAGATCCTTTCTTGAAAATCTCCATAATATTCTTAAAGAAAAAAAACACCTCCGTGCTCCGTCGACGGGGTGTTATTCAGTTGCTTAATTACACATGCATTGCCGTAAAGTGTTAAGCATCTGCAGGGAATGAAACCATTCATCTAAATTTGAGCAGTGGAATTGGAATTCATAGTACATCCATCGGTACATGTATGCATATTATACATGCAACCACATATTTGCACATTTTAATTGGCAATTGGCGGGGTGAACTGTTTCCTTCACACATATTATAAATAGGGTAGGGATGGTCTGCCAAATTCTACATTTTCTATTTGATGTGCAGTATCGAAAGAGAAGATCATTGTTAGGCTAATGAAGGAGGATTATGAGTTCTCAGTTTCAGTTTGGCCGAGGGGGCAAGGCACAATTTCAATATTCATTTTATTTAGTTAATGATTTTAAAAATGCCATATTTTGAATCAAACTTAGGTTCAACACATCACCAAGACAAGATCTACTAGATCTAGGCAACTTTTGCCCAATTAAATGGTCTGACAAATATCGGTTTTCTGACGCAGCACTAAAAAAGGGGATGCCAGTATACTAATATACTAATTATACAACTATTGAATGCCTGAGAGTGTGATTGTATACAAATACTACATGGTAGAGGGGAAATAGAGCAAACTATTTCCCGAGGTACTGGATACGGGCCTATCACCCCAAACCCGAAGGGTGATAGGCCTGTAGTCAGTACCGAGGGAAAATAGTGTGCCCTATTGCCCTGATCATACCGTGTAGTATTTGTTTTATTACACCTCACTGCGACTCTGGGGATCAGGTTGTTCAAAAAAACTATTTCCCTAGAGAAATTGTTATAGTAATAGGAATTGGCCAATGAATTGGCATGATTAGTTCATGAATATTTATGAGGTGTAATAATAAAAACTATCACATGGTTGAAATCAAGACTATCATGATATAACAAACATGAATGACACACTCCAAAATCAATGTTCAGTCACTAAGTCACTGAGTCACATTATATGAAAGAACCCACTCACAATGAGGATAACATCCACTGACGAGTGCATCTCAACGAAAGTGTGCCCATAAGACCTTCATAAGCGCATAGTTTTAGAGTTTCAATGAGTTGAACGCTTACAGAAATGGAAGTAAAGTTATATATAATGATTCTGAGACTCTCAAGAAGACATGTCATGGCAGCACTAAATATATCATTGTGAGCAATCTTGTTGCAAGACACACATAGCTTGAAGGACTTCAAGGGATGATGTTCTCTTAATCATTAGTCATCATTGCTGTGTTTCAGAATTATGGTTGTTTACTTACTTGAAAATTTCATTATGAAAGTTACTTAGTTCAGAAGGTGGAAGATAGGTCAACAGTCAACAGTCAACCACCATAAGGGAAAGATGAGTGTTTGCTGCTCCCCTACACATTTACTGTAGGGCAGTTTTTGTATTTCATTTGAACTCATTCAGCCATGAAGTCATTGACATCTTTCATTTTCAAACATCACTTAGGTAACAGTCATAGGATTATTTCTAACTAAGTTTTATTGGTAAATTTTGTTACCTTACGATGTTATGACGAAATTTTGAGAGGGGGACTTATTTTTGGTGTTGTGTTTATAAAGATTTGCTTTATTTTAAAAGTTATCGGCTCTACCATTTGTGGAACCAGTTTTTGGGACATGCTGTTCAATAGGAAGAATCCACGAAATAGTCAGCGTCATAATGCTATGGTAATAATTCAACCAAGGCGTGCATATGGGCGTAAACCTGGAAGTGTGTACCGTAAGCTTTCAAAAAATGATGGCACGTCCTGATTGGTCAAACTTGAAATCACCACGTGCATACATGCATAGTTGTTCTCACTTATCATGCATTTGGACGCAGTCCCGCGAACAACAACAACAAATCACGCTCGCCCAAATTACTTCAGAATCATGGTTTAAAGAGGTTGAAAATAGATTGTCCTGCTGCAGGCCAGTTTATTTTCATTCTAAATTCACTCTAAAACCATGATTTTGAAGTAATTAGGAATCGTATCACCCTGTAACTCAGAATGTATTTATGTTTTATGATCAGAAATGTAAATCTGCAAGAAAATCTGCTTTCAAAAAAATCAATGATATAGGGCGTCCCGTGGAAAAGATCGCATTATATGCCTTTAAAGGAATGGTCCCGCAAGCACAACATTGAGCATTATTTGTTAGAAACATAATTATCGAGCCGAAGTTACGTAATTATATAGAACAAAACACCGTACTAGTCACAAAAATGAATAAAAACTGCCATCACTCAACATGCACTTTTTAAAATTCGCGGCGATTGAAAGTCCCGGTGTCGATGACGTCATGGGTATCGGTGCTCAAATTTGCGCATGTGTATTGTACAACTATGACATCATCGACACTGGGACTTTTGATCGCCGCGAATTTTAAAAAGGGCATGTTTAGAGATTGCGGTTTTTATTTGTTTTTGTCATAAGTGTGGTGTTTTCTTCTATATCATTACAAAAGTTGGGCTCGATAGTTATATTTCTAACATATAATGCACACTTTTATGCTTGCGGGACACCTCCTTTAACCACTGTGGTCAACTGATGTAATAAAGTCAAGTAATCAAAACCACCAACCAAGAAAAGGGATAGTCAATTGTTGTAGCTGAGAATAACGCTCTGCCCAATGTCCCATTCCCATATTACATCAGGAGTTACGGAGACGATTCAGAAAATCTTCAAATTACCCACAAGATAGATAAGTATTGCTGTCAAACCTCGTTTGGGTCTCTGTCATTTAGGATAAAGCACAAGTTGTAAATGGGATGCTCTCTGCCATAATGACAGGTAAGACATACCTGTGCATATAAGACAGGCCATTGACTGGCACAGGAATTACAAATAAAACAGTTGAAATGTAACAAATTGACAGCACAGGAATAACAAATAAAACAGTTGAAATGTAACAAAATGACAGCTTATTAGTATTTTTTTAATTCACTCGCTAGGCAGAAAAGAACTCTCTTAACATTGTAATTATTTCAAATTTGTCCATGTTTCATGACACTAATGAAGTGTAAAAATATCATTATAGCTTTAGTTCCTTATTTAAAATGCCATTACAGATTATGTAAGCTTAAAACCATTGGCTTTATATGGAAAAATTATCAGGTTTCATGCAAAGAACATAAAACTGTAAGGGATACACCATAAGATACTTAGGAGGGGGGGGGGGGGGGGCATGGAAGTTTTCTGAAAGAAAAAAAACTTTGCCTACTATCCAGGAAGAAAAAAAAACAACTTTGCTCACCAACTGGGAAAGAAGAAGAAAAAAGGTGACCCACTGCTGAGTAAAAAAAAAATCTGAATCACCCAACTCAATGTAAGAAAAACATTAAAACGTAAAAAAACCACCTTTGCCGCCTTTGCCAAAAAAAGAAAAAGAAAAATTGCCGCCAAGAAAAAAAGAAAAATGTCGCCACCTAACCACCCGACCACAACTTCCATGCCCCCCCCCCCCCCCCCCCGAAAATCAAATGGTGCGTTCCTACTGGGATTTCAAATCTCTTAATGGTCAGAAGTCACAAACTGGTCCAAAAAAATGTTTCACTTCTAATAATGTTGAGAAATGCACCAATTCTGATTAAACGGGACAAAACTTAAGTTTCACATGTATACTTAATGACCCACAAACTATATATTGTTGGAAAGCTTATGATTCAAGGTTTTTCATTTTTGCAAAAAAGAATCAAATTATACAGGGTGTGTAACATTTTTACAGGGTGGAACATAAAAAAGTTGATCGTTTTTGCTCCTCACAAAATATTTTGATAGTTTGTACAATTAGGGTTTAGCTGAAGATAGTCACCAAAATCAGAACAACCGCAGAAGGTGCTACCAAATTTGCTAAGAATCACCTGCCCAAAATGTACACAGGAAAAGTACAGGGTGTTTAAAATTATGATGAAATAATGCATAAAATGAAGGTTTGTATATAATATTCTATGAAATTTAGTTAGCATGGACTATTTAATTTAAAGGAAAATGGTTATCAAAATGAACTACATGAATATCATTAAAGTTCCTTTTATTTTGAATACAGGGTGGTCCAAAATATGTCTAAATAGCACATTTTTCATGAATCTATGAACAATTCTGTGAAGAAACACTTCTGGCTTTTTTAGTTAAATGTTTTACTACCCAGGGTAGTAAAGGACCGAAGAGTCACACAAATGAAATAGAGAGACTGCGATTTGGCCATTGTTTAATCAATAAAATGAATAAAACTGTGTATTTTTTACATTAAAACACTCCCTGAATTGAACATCATATTCTAGTAGAGAATGTCTAGATAACAATTCAATATTAATATTCATAGTAGCAGGCACATGTTATTAACACATATGAAAAGTTTGAATACTTTCCTATGTATACTTTTAAAATGGCATCAATTTCAAAAGTTCTAGTTTTCCGCTATTTTGTGTAGAAACCTATGGGCGCCTCATCCACCGGCTCCACCCTTGACTCACTCGACGTTCAGATTGATAACTTCACTGTTGCTAAACATGTGGCTTTAATCCTTTTTTTATTCGGTAGCTGGATAAATTGCCTTTAATATGATACCAAAAATGTTATGTTTTTTTGACAACTTCTATTTAAAATAGAGACACGTATCACGATTTTAAGGATTTTTTGAAACGGCCCCACCTTATTTGATATACCTATTAGTGACCTGTGACCTAATGAGTTTATCCTGGATTTAAATCAGCATTTTAAGTAAAAACAAGATAACAATAAAGTCAGCATCTACCCCTATAATCAATAACGATGATAGAGGCACCTGACCTTTTGAAAAATGCAATCATAAATATAGGTGGCTCACTTCATGTTCACTAATGCAATCATAAATATAGGTGGCTCACTTCATGTTCACTAATGCAATTGATACTACATGTAGAGATGGAAGGAAACCAAGCTTTTTGTAATTCTATGCACACATACAGTTTCCTATAAGTGGTATCCACCCATGTTCCTGATACACATAGACATTTCCTAGTACATTCAAACTAAGAGTGGTACCCATACAAACTAAGAGTGGTACCCATTCAAACTAAGGGTGGTACCTATTTAAACTAAGAGTTGTACACATTCAAACTAAGAGTGGTACCCATTCAAACTAAGAGTGGTACCCATTCAAACTAAGAGTGGTACCCATTCAAACTAAGAGTGGTACCCATTCAAACTAAGAGCTGTACCCATTCAAACTAAGAGTGGTACCCATTCAAACTAAGAGTGGTACCCATTCAAACTAAGAGTGGTACCAATTCAAACTAAGAGTGGTACCCATTCAAACTAAAAGTGGTAGTACCCATTCAAACTAAGAGTGGTACCCATTCAAACTAAGAGTGGTACCCATTCAAACTAAGAGTGGTACCCATTCAAACTAAAAGTGGTACCCATTCAAACTAAAAGTGGTACCCATTCAAACTAAAAGTGGTACCCATTTACCTATTGTGGAGAAACATAGACACTTCCTAGTAAATTCAAACTAAGAGTGGTACCCATTTGAACTAAAAGTGGTACCCATTCAAACTAAAAGTGGTACCCATTCAAACTAAGAGTGGTACCGATTCAAACTAAGAGTGGTACCCATTTAAACTAAAAGGGTACCATCCAAACTAAAAGTGGTACTTATTTTCCTATTCTGAAGAAACATAGACACTTCCTAGTAAATTCCAACTAAGAGTGGTACCCATTCAAACTAAAAGTGGTACCCATTTTCCTATTGTAGCGACACAAAGACACTTCCTAGTAAATTCAAACTAAAAGTGGTACCAATTCAAACTAAGAGTGGTACCGATTCAAACTAAGAGTGGTACCCATTCAAACTAAAAGGGTACCATTCAAACTAAAAGTGGTACTTATTTTCCTATTCTGAAGAAATATAGACACTTCCTAGTAAATTCAAACTAAGAGTGGTACCCATTCAAACTAAAAGTGGTACCCATTTTCCTATTGTAGCGACACATAGACACTTCCTAGTAAATTCAAACTAAGAGTGGTACCCATTCAAACTAAAAGTGGTACCATTTTCCTATTGTGGAGATACATTGACACTTCCTAGTAAATTCAAACTAAAAGTGGTACCCGTTCAAACTAAAAGTGGTACCCATTCGCCAATTTGGAACAGTTCAAACAAATTATAGAAAACTACCTGTTTGTAGTCAGAAGTTTACTGATACAATCAACAAAACTGTCATCAAAATCAACAAAAATGTTAGTTTACCGAATTACATTACTTTGAACATGTCAGATAAATATTGCACTATTCTATTACTACCAAGAGGAGTATTTAAAAATAACTTTTTTTTGTAAAATTTGATGGGTATCCTTTTTCCTGTGGTGACTGAACTACATGAAATGCAAAATTGCATGACTTGTTTCACATAGTGGTCTATAAACACGTTTTAGAAAAAGAATCTCTTCTATTTCAATAACAAATTATCTGATTTAAATGAAATTCCATCAGAAAGCCCTCCCTCTCCCATTCTATATTTTGATAGCAAACTGTAACGCTAGTCATGCAGTTTTGCCAAACAATCATTGGACAGGTAGCCCAATGTACAGCAAAAAGAAGCCCAATAAATTCCATTGTCATTGGTTTCAATGGGACACATAATTATGTAGAGATAGCAAAAAGAAGCCCAATTTTCAAAATTGCATTTCTAGGACATGTAGTGATGGGCGATCCAACCCAAGATCGGTACTGCCAAATTTGGATCTGAAAATTTTCAGATCGGGCCGATCCCGATCTAGCATATTATCATTTGAAACCATAGTGAACCCCCCTCACTTACAGATCCAATGAACCGATCCAACTTTTTTTAAAGAATGTCCTATTTATTTACTAGTGATGTTATTGTACATTTGACTTTGATTTCTTTCAAGGGGATCCATAATTGCTGTCCCTGAATCACTATTGCGCATGCTGAGCATTGCTTATTTTATCACACGTTTTATGAATGGCTGGGGCCAACTGATAGGTTTTAAGATGATGGATACAATACAATACCACTTTATGAACAAAACAAGGAATAACTAACACAATCAACAAGCTGAAGATGTATTGTGATCACAGAAGGTGTATTTATGCACCGTCTTTTAATACAGGTAAAGTTACATACACCATTGTTTTTGCGGGTATTTCCTATACATAGATCATCAGTAGGGTGGATCGGCAACTGGCATTTTCCCCAAATGCAGATCGGCCACCACTGATTTCTAGTGCACTTTTTGGTTTTCAAAAGTAGCCCAATTGGGTGATTAACTAAGAGATGTGTTAACACTGTTGTTATGTCAGACCATTGGCGGGATGAGTTGCAAATCAACAATAAACTCAACAGAGGGCAGTGTCACTGTTTTATGCTCTTTCAGCAGAACCCACAGAGACTCTTACCATTCGAACATGGAATCATAGTTGTCATGTATAATTATGTTTTCTCCACATCATGTAATTTTACTTAAAAGGATTACTCAGAGATTAGTTGAGGCTACGCCCTCAATTTTTATCAAATCAAGGATTATATGGATTAAGAAAAATCAGCCCTCTTTATACAACATCAAAACATCAATTCAAATATTCTTTCCTAAGGATATGAAAGTGTTCCAAGCTAGAAATACACTGGGCATAAGGATGCTGTTGCTTTGCTTTTAGTTTTACAGAGTTGCATCCTTAAAGGTATATTATGTGATCTTTCCAGGGAACGCCCTCAATATAAAAAAAAAAATGAAAGCAGATTTTCTTGCAGATTTAGTACATTTCTGATCATAAATCGTACATACATTCCAAGTTACGGGGCGATACGATTCTTAATTACTTCAAAATTATGGTTTTAGAGTGAAAATAAACTGTCGGATTACCGACAACTTATTTTACTCTAGTCTAAATTCACTCTAAAACCATGATTTTAAGGTAATTAAGAATCGTATCACTCTGTAACTTGGAATGTATGTACAATTTATGATCAGAAATGTAAATCTGCAAGAAAATATACTTTAAAAAAAAAAATGAATAGAGGGCACTCCATGGAAAAGATCACATAATATGCCTTTAAGTCTATAAAACCATTTTAAACTGCATCAAATGAAGTGAACAGTATTAAACAGAAGACGTTTTTAAGAAAAGTTTAAATAAATTTAGATAATATTCCAAAGTGTTTAGGCCTAAACATTGTTTTAAATCCAGTTTTGCTATGTGTTTGTGCATGGCAACAGCAACAACTACCATTATTAATGTTTAACTTGAATTTTGAAGTTAAAACAATAGGTTGAGGGACAAAGATGGTTGCCAGATTTGGAAATCAGCTCTGTGTTCAAACAAGACTATTTATTCTCACATGAATAATACAAGGAAACACACCACTTGCACTATGCAATGTATATATTATAATATACATGTATGTAGCCTACAACCAAATCACATCTAAAACCATTTTAAAGGCATATTATGTGATCTTTTCCAGGGGACACCCTCAATCCTCGAAAAAAATTGGAAGCAGATTTTCTTGCAGATTTACATTTCTGATCATAAATCATAAATATATTCCAAGTTACATAGCGATACGATTCCTTATTACCTCAAGATCATGGTTTTTAGAGTGAATTTAGAGTAAAAAAATAAACTGTCCATTAACCTGACAGTTAATTTTCACTCTAAAATCATGATTTTGAAGTAATTAAGAATCGTATCGCCCTGTAACCTGGAATGTATGTACGATTTATGATCAGAAATGTAAATTTGTAAGAAAATCTGCTTCACAAATTTGTTTCGAAGATTGAGGGCGTCCCCTGGAAAAGATCACATAATATGCCTTTAAGATTAGTCTGAACTCAACATTAACCTTCAAAAATGATCTATTGAAGGCTCAAAATGCCCAGGAAAACAAGTATGACATGAGCAAGTATAATTGATGTAGCAGCTTTCATTCCCTTCAATATTGACCTTCCTGCTCTTGTTGAATCATAACAATTTCTAGAAAGAATCACTTTTTCAATGAGCGCACGTCACATGACAAGTACGCGAGGTCAATCTAAACCCTTGTGCGCATCCGTGACTGTGCAATACGTAAGCTCGACCTCATGACGAAAAGCTATTTGTCATGACAGACTTTTAAAAAAGACTTAAGGTCTAATGTGCAGCAAATGAAGAGGAATGAATATCCAGCAGCACATAACGTGTATAGTTAATGGCACATGTCTATCAAAAGCTTGATGGCATCAAGGCCTTGATGCCATCTAATGTAAATAAATACCAAACATTTCAAGATCTCATTGGCTCAGAACGTGCAAGGATCTATTCAGACAAGTTTTATTCCAGCTGCCCTTAACAAACTGTCAAATATGCTTTACAACTTGTTCCAATGCGAACCCTGACCCCTACATAGTCAGCATCATGCACATCTTTAACAAGATCCAAGTTTTATTAGATTATTGTATCATCAGTTTAGGCAGTTAGTTCTATTCAATTTCAAATCTGTATTGAGCCCCTGGCAAGGTTAAAAGAGTGCATTATACTCGCACAGGGAGCGTGTGAATATGACAACATTTTGTTGTTCACTTTCTTGTGTCTAGTCGCACAAAATATGGAATCAACTTCAGTAACTACATCGGGAACTACATCCAAGATAAGCATTAGCATACAATCTGAAGTGATTTGAATCTAAAGCTGTTTCTTATGTAAGGCAAAAATAAACGTTTTGTTTTCCTCTAATAAAAAATAAATAAACGTTTTGTTTTCCTCTAATAAAAAAGAGAGAAAAAGATTGTGGTGGACAATTGAATGTGGATTATACACATTTGTTTAACTTTTTGTAAACAACACACAATACTTTATCTTTGAATACGTTCATGTGGATTGTCAATAAACATTATAATTCAAGATTTGATTTTAGGATGGAGTTGATAGACATCATCTGTAAATCAGATAGTTGACTCACGTTACTTGTAGAATGTTTCCTCTGCTGGAGAGCCATTTGGATTAGACATAAGAGAAGATGTGCGCTGACAATAAATACAACCACACAGATAAACTTCATAGCATTAACCCTAACCCTCCTACACACTACAAAACCAGACGCTGCTACAATCTGGTACCATGCGGTGCTCAGTGGTCATTACAAGGGGGTATCATGCGGTCCAAGGACTTACAAAAAAGTACCCTAAATACGTAATTGTGTTAATGTGAAAAAGCACCCCCTAAACAAGTATGGCACAGTATTTTACATACCCTAAGCAAGTAATATCAGTATTTCCAATACCCTAAACAAGTCTCAAAAATATGTTGATACCCTAAGCAAGTAATTTGTATAGTTAAAACCCTTACCGCGTATGACACATTTCTAACCCTTTTTTCCTTCCCCAATAAGCTAAAAGTATTGTGAAACAAATGCCGAGCTGATTTATCAGATCACTTGCGAAGGATACAATTTGAGAAATATATCTCGCCCATGTATCATGGCTATTTATAATCCTCATTGAGCAAATAAGGACCCTAAATACGAAAGCCAATTATGTAAAAAGTATACCCTTTTTCTTAATTTGGCTTGTTTTGATACCCTATTCACGTTACGTACGTAACGTGCTCCAGCTTCAAAAACTACCCTAATTACGTGATTCTTGGACATGCATGATACCCCTGTTGTAATGACCACTGAGCACCCAGGGACCATGCAGCGGCCCGGTCTATCTCACACCACGCTCCGCCAAGGGTTCAACTTGCTTTTTTGAGCCTGGCCTGTATAATAGCTCAGTCAGTATACTGACTTGCACGCATGTGGCCCAGGTTCGATTCCCGGCGCATGCAGAGACTGATTCTCTACTCAAATTTGACCCATTTTTCTCCCCTGACAGTTTAATTCACACACAAAAAGCCAGGGAGTTAGGGTTTATGACTAACTTGTTCATCATCCCCATTATTCCTCACAATAACAACAATGTCATTTATGTCATCTATGTCTGGAGTGGAAAATGTTGCCAGTCTGTGACGGTTATTCCTTAGAAATGAACATTTACACACAAACACATACACTATCTGGTATTGTTTTCAATAATTTGAACATTATGTAACTACTGTACTACACTCCACTACATTTCTTTTCTGTTTCCTTTTGCAGGAAAAACACTTTTTTATTTTTGCTTTACATAGGAAACCCCTTTATAATAGTCACATAATAAATGACATTTGTTCATTTCATATCGGAAGAGGTTTGATTTTGAAGGGGAAATTGGGGAAACTGTGTAAACATTTTCCACGCCGTTAAGCGTCTGCAGACGACATTCCAAAATTTCACAAAATGTTTTAAAAATGTCAAAATAATTGAATTTCATTACCATATCTATAATCACCATGTGAAATGCATAAAAATAAGAACGAACATACCTAGTATTGATTCAGTAATCTTTGAGATAGACCTTGAAAGTTGGGAAAGGTTTCTTATTTTGTTTTGTTTTTTGTATACGGTAAAACCAAAAGCTGTGTAAAAAGTGTTAAATACCCTTCAGCGCATACCAAAACATTTCATAGATCATCTTTACCTAATAGTACAAAGCTGTGAAGTCATACAATTTGCAAAATTGTATGATACACCAATAAAAGAGGATAAAGGAAATTAAATATAGGGGGCAACAGATTGTTTTTATATTTTGCTGAACTCATTTTGCCCCTGTGTTTACCCACTTTTTACATAAATTCTTTGCTTTACCGGAATAGTAACCAAAACATGCCTTTTCCACAGCAACTGCACTTTCTCCATTGCTGGTCTATAGCTTCATGTGCCCTTATCAGTTAAAGGCATATTATGTGATTCATATTCCAGGGAACGCCCTCAATTAAAAAAAAAATTGAAAGCAGATTTTCTTGCAGATTTACATTTCTGATCATAAATCGTACATACATTCCAAGTTACAGGGCGATACGATGTCGGAGTCTGCGCCGACAACTTATTTTTACTCTAAATTCACTCTTAAGGGGGATGTGCACCTTCGCATAGCCTCCGTAAAACTGCCGTAACTTCTTCATTATTCATTTAATCTTAATAAAAGTATACATTTTTTTGCAGGAAAGGGTTCAATAAATCCAACTATGATCATGAAATTGACCATTTTGGAGAAAATTATAAAAAACATGTTTTTTGACCCATTTTAGGTTCTGGAAAGATAACTCAAAATATATTTAGCCAAATTGTGTCATACTAGTTTTATTATATTCCTCATGCAATTCCCTAGGAATCTTTTTTTATTTTAATTCTTACTTTATTATTATTTGAATTATAGACCAAAAAGTGCTAAAAAACATGATTTTTAACCTCCAAAATCGTGAAAATCACGTTTTTTGGTAAAAAAACATATTTTTTGGCACTTTTTGGTCGATAATTCAAAAAATAATAAAGTAAAATTTAAAAAAAAAGATTCCTAGGGAATTGCATGAGGAATATAATAAAATTAGTTAGATAAAATTTATCAAAATATATTTTGAGTTATCTTCGCAGAACCTAAAATGGGTCAAAAAACGTGTTTTTTATCATTTTCTCGCAAAATGGTCAATTTCATGATCATGTTTGGATTCATTGAACCCTTTTCTGCAAAAAAATGTATACTTTTATATAGATTTAATAAATAATAAAGAAGTTACGGCAGTTTTAGGGAGGCTGTACCTGAAGGTGCACAGCCCCCTTAAACCATGATTTTGAGGTAATTAGGAATCGTATCGCTCTGTTACTTGGAATATATTCATGATTTATGATCCGAAATGTAAATCTGCAAGAAAATCTACTTTCTAAAAAAAATCATGAATAGAGGGCGCTCCCTGAAAAAGATCACATAATATGCCTTTAATCTTCATAGTTGTAAATACATTGCTATTTAAAAAAACTCAATACATTTATGTTAATATGTGTATTGATCAATGTGTATGGTTGTGCCATTACTATCATTCCACCATGGTCTTTAAACCTATCAGCCAATTGCTTTAAAATGAATGTGTGTGTGTGTGTGTGGGGGGGGGGGGGGGGATACTTAATCTGAATGTGCCAACATCACCACTTATTGTTGTTTTAATGAGGATTTTAAATATCATGAATTCTATTGTGCAATAGTATACAAATATTTACTGTTCATGAGGTAAATGGTGCAAAATAGCTCCCTAAGGGGTCGGTCTCTGGAAAATAGTAGGCCCACGGTCTCCAGTTACCGAGGGGACCTATTTTGCACCATTTCCATAATATAGAGCAGAAAATATTTGTTTTATATAACATATAAAAATATTTCTGTCTTTTGAAATACTTGATACACCAAAAAAAATAATAGACATGGCCTACTTAATGTATCAATCAAGTCAAGGTCAATTATCCGCGATTGCGAGCAGCGGAAATGTTCCCATAAAAAGGTACTTTTTCCCTCACAGGTCCTCATCAGAGGGAGTACTCTTTTATGGGAACTTTTTTCCCTCCAGTGAAATAGTAGGGGAAAATTTCAAATATTTCATGTCACATGATGTAGTATCCACCAATCAAATGACAGGAATTATTTGTATGTGTTATATAATATGTGATATACAGTGCCTATCCGATGAATGTGAGCAAGCCAGACATACACAAATCAGGTACAATGTTTGTTTTTTTATATTCACAGAAAATACATGCGCATGAAAACCCCCTACATATTGTAGTCAGATGCCGACTTGTAACAGAGCTCTTTACATTCCTCTCCAAACGCGCAGCTTGGTGCAATGCAACCCAAGCCCCCAGGCCCATAGGCATAACAGTAAAGTTACAGATTTGTTTCAAATTAATTTCATTACCAAAACTGGATACAATTTTGCCCTGCAAGCATTGGATTGCGCACCTCCAAGAAAATTGAGAAGACTTGGGAAATTAGACTGGAAATTGAACAAAATGGTAGTTAAACGTAGTTTTTATTTTAGGAAATGAACGGGAAATGAAATAAGGAAAGCCATTGATGATTTTTGTAGGTTGTAGGTATGTTAAGTGCATGCAAGTCAGATGGGATAACCTGTTGATGTATGGGACCTTTGGGGAGGGGGAAAGGGTAAATTATACCGAAACATGATAAGATTAAAACACTGTTTTCTCGTAGTCCAATTCACCCCCAATGTTCAACTATCCTGAGGATAGTAAAGTGATGTTATAATTCAGTTTCAAAAGCAGAGCAATGCACTCAAAATCACAAAGCGATGGGCCCATTTTTTAAAGTTAATATGAAGAAAAGTATAGTCAATTTGTAATTTAACACTAGAAACACCTTGAACAAAGAATGTCTATTTTAAGAAGGTTGTGATTTTTCAAGTTGGTAAACTTTTAAGGGGTTGCATTTGAATTTGAATTCTTGGCACCTAAGGGTCTGCTTCATATCATACTATTCTGACACTGAACCGTATTCTGACTTGGCTGTACTTGTATTTATTTATGTGGTGAACATCCATCTCAAAATGCTGTTTATACTCCTCTGTTTAGCTGTTAGCTTCCAGCAGATAGCCGCAGAATGTCCGCCATTCTGGACGCAGTTTCAAACCAACTGCTACCGGTACTTTGGGGAGAAAAACAGCTGGGTTGATGCAGAGTCCTTTTGCAACAATTTCAGTCCTGCCAAGCACTATGAGTACGTCACTGTAGCCCACCTTACATCTGTGAACAGCCAAGCCGAGCAGGATTTTGTCTATAAATTGTGGGATTCTAGCCGAGAGAGTCTAGAAGCCTCCAGCAGCTGCTGGATAGGCTTCATGATTAGCGCCGATAATGTAGCGTTTACTTGGGCGGACGAGTCACCAATGACGTACACTAACTGGGATATATCACGTCCGAACAATGCCAACGGACAAGAGAAGTGTGCTGAAATGTGGGAGCAGCAGTATAGCCATAAACCAAAGAGTTGGAATGACACACCATGTGACATTAAAAATCATGCCTCGTTCATATGCAAGTTTAGCATATAGTTGTATGGACTTTACCATCAAGCTCCACGCAAGATGACAGCTATCACATGCTCAAGTATGTGTGACAATTTAAACGATATGGGTAGCGATTCACACCAATGATATTACTTGTAACATACCATAGTAATGACATATCACGGACTTTGCTTAAAATACCAGCACACTTCACCTATGTATTTTGCTGCCATTTGGGATACACCTATAGACTTATATGTCACCTTAGCAACTGGAGCAAAGATCAATCAGCTACTTTTTTTGTATCAAATCTCACTGTAAATATTGTAACAGTTCTGCAATGGCGACTCGCAACTCCGTAATATTTAGATCGTGAGGGCATGAGAGACAATGGCATGTTGTTGGCTACCGCTTGGAGTTGAACTCATGACATGTAAATATACAAAATAAAAGGAAACATATCTAATCTGATTTGAACAAATTGAGTGTGGAATAAGGTTATATAAAACTGCATTTATTCAAAACCAGAGTGATACACCAAACTGACTTGCTGAGGACCTTGTCGTACAACATGGGGAGTTTTGAAGCCTAAAAAGTGATGCGAGTGTAATACAGGATGAAACATAGAATTGATCTATAGTGCCTGGCCAGATCTTTAAAGACACTATCATACATTAATAGCAATCACTACAGTCCACATACTCCTCAACACATTTAGTGGGGTTTCCACACCCACAGCAGTTCAAGTTTCTGTGACTTAGTGGAATTGCCTTCCAACCCGGGCAAAGTCAGGATATTAAAGGTCAATTATTATTCACCTTGTGAATCCACAACCAGAAAGCTGTGATGACCAACAGAGGGTGCCATTCCAGAGGCCATACAGTGCCTGTTAAGATTGCATTTGTTATTGAAAGAATCAACTCATCATAGCTGATGTTGATGAAACATTATGTAATGAACCAAGGAACAGAAAATGATGCTCAAGATAACCATGTCTCATATTGAATTATTTAATCATCAATGTGCCCCAGATGGAGGGCATTTACCACTTAAGACCCAAAGACCCACGTTTTTAGCTGAAACCAGCCAATTTTGGTACACTGTCTTCGATTGAACACATGCCAAGACAAACTTATTTTTACAGTTTAACACCTTTATCATTTCGTTTGAATAATTTGTGAAAACCATATACCCAACCCCATTGATCTTTGTTTGTTTAAGCTGAGGCGTTGTCTTTTTTAAAGACATTTCTTGTTTAATATTGCTTGCATCTGGTACTTTGGTTTATTCAATGCACAATTTTATTGTACAGTTGGGAAGCTAGAGATAAATAATAATTTCACAATGTTCTATAATATGTCTGATAGGACCAGTTGTAATATTTATGATTGTTGAGTTGGAAAAGAAACGTATCTTAAATGCAGCGTGAACAAAAAATGTAAGCCTTAATTTTACATCTATATCTATAATGCCTTTATCTACGGAACCCAGAAGTGACATGTTAAATAGATATAATATCTCGGAATTCAGAGCTAATATCCCGGGACCCAGGAATAATATCTCGGGAATCAGAGATAATATCTTGGGATCCTGAGGTAATATCTTGGAATCCTGAGATAATATCTCGGGATGGAGATAATATCTTGGGATTCGGAGATAATATCTCGGGATTCAGAGATAATATCTTGGGTTCCGACTTGGTTTTTTTCTTCAACATGTCACTTCCTGGGCTCCGTATTTATCTGGGGCAGTACTCAACTATTTTTGTTTCCAATACAACACTAGCTAGCAAAATTAAGAATTGAACAACAAATTTGTATACCAACTCTGGAGAAATAATAAATACATGTAGATGAATAAGGAGCTAAACAGTCTGAAGTGCCCTCCCCCTGTTAGAAACCCCCTACATAATAATATGTATGTAATATGCCATTGAGAATGAAAGTTCGTCTATGTAACATGTAGTAATATCTAAAGTTAAACTTTTATTCTCAACAAAAGATAATAATTACCTAGCATTTTCAGGTGTTGCTACACCTGTCATTGGCAGATTTATGACTTGATTTGATGAACTTGACTATCAAGAAATGCAACGTCAGAATCAGGTCACAGACGCTATGTAAATGAAGAATAAGAAGAACATTGTTGGCCCTGTGTCCCGATTCATTGCCAGTGTACAGGCCCGTAACTAGGGGGGGGGGGGGGCCCCCCCCAAATCTGAAAAAAGTCCTTTTTTTTGTACCAATGTACCTTTTTTTTGTACCAATGTACCTTTTTTTTGGTACCAATGTACCTTTTTTTGGTACCAATGTACCTTTTTTTGTTACAAATGTATCTTTTTTTTGGTGAAAACGCCCCCCACCCACCCCAATTTTCCGAAAAACGCCCCATTTCCAATTATGTAAAGCGTTTTTTCGGGCCGTTTTGGACTAAAACAGGTCCTAACCCCCACCCCCCCCCACACCCCCCGCTCTCAAAATTGTCTTAGATGACTTTAAAAAAATTGGGGGAACCTTTTACGATTTTTGGGGTACCAATGTACCTTTTCAAAAAAATACGCCCCCCCCCTAAAAAAATCCTGCTTACGGGCCTGCCAGTGTACCACATGTTCTTGTTTGGAATCATATAACTGAGATACTATAGTTTGATCAGCTCCAAATTGGCAAAGCCTCCTTACAGCAGCGAATGAATATAGATAGAAGGACGCGGGCGTGCACAAATGCAGCAGTCGCACTTAGTCCGGGCCATCATATGCCCAACACTTGTGTGTGGCCAAAACCGTGCTTGTGTTGCCGCGTGTGTACGCTTGGATTATACTTTTGTACGTGTAGAGATAAAAAACGAATATTTCTCGCCAATTTGTGACTGATCAAACTATAAAATGCCCATTAAATACCTAAGAAGATCTTGGATAGGCATCTCAAGTGGTTTGAGAAAGCTGTCAAAGGGCCATTTACACAGAGTGGAGTAGCCATCACTCAACAAAGACACGGACCAATACAAATTACCTAGCGTCTATGACCCAATTCTGACGTCACATTTCCAGAAAGTCAAGTTCCTCAAAAATCGAGTCATAAATCTGCTGATGAAAGGTGTAGAAACGCCTGAAAATTGCAGGATTATCATGTATTGAGAACAAAAGCATCATTTTTCACATCATTGTTGTTTCATGTTTATGAAAATGCACCACAAATAAAGTCTTATTCCAAAATTTACGTGAAACTACTCCAGTGGTTCTGAAGATAGCAGCAAAAAAAGAAAATGAAATTAGCCCATAGAACAGTACAAATACTACCAGTGGTGAATATAAGGAGATTATTACAAGTATAGATGTTTTGAATGTACCAATCTTAAACAAAAATCTATTTGTTAAACTGTATGATTTAGTTATGTTATGCAAACATGGATTAATTTCTGAATTTGTGAATATATGTAATGTAATCAATCATGCTATGCAAAATGTGTAAATGATGAATGAAAATAAATTTGAAAAAAAAACACCTACCAGTGGTTATTACCACATTCAGGGGACAATGCACTGGACTAAAACTGGATAATGTGCGAGTTGCGAGTTGATAGTTGCGAGTTCGAGTTGAGAGTGCGAGTTGCGAGTTCGATTTGCTAGTTGCAAGCTGCGAGTTGAAATGTGCGAGTTGCGAGTTGGATTTTGCGAGTTGGGGTTGCAAGTTGCGAGCTGCGAGTTGAAAAGTGCGAGTTGCGAGTTATATTTTGCGAGTTCAAGTTGCGAGTTACGAGTTGCGAGTTGAAATGTGCTAGTTGCGAGTTAAAAATGCAAGTTGACATTTGCGAGTTGTCACATGCGAGTTGCGGTTCTATTATATATAATAATATTATAAGGTATAGGTATAGCATTAAAAGCTGCTTTATACTGCTTTATTTGTTATTTTGTAGGGTATAAGGATTAGCAGCTTTTCATTTATAGCTGCTCTATGTGTTATTTTGAATGGTGTGAGAAATAGCCGACTTTCATTTGTAAGGTTTTATGAATAGCTGCCTTGTTTAAATAGCTTGATAACATTTTGTATGGTATTCTCCTATTGTCCCTCAGCCTCAAGCCTCTTAGGTATTGGTCTATGTTTAAAGTTGGAATGCCTTACTTGACCAAATAATGTGCATAAGCAGGGGTCTGGGGATATTAACATGTGTTCAAACATTTATGCCCAACTCTTCCCCCTATTATGGGAATTTCAAAAACAAATTGAAGCTTCAAAACTTTCATTTACCTCTACCCCTGCCATGTGTAAGTATGTGGAGCCGCATATTCATGTGTGATCAGCCCAATTTTATTTGTTCATACATGAAGAAAAAACAAAACAATTGACTGCGAAGCGGCCAAAAGATAAGTGGGTATAAACACACCAAGATATTTTGATGGCAGAAAGAACCCATATTTTTCTCATAAGGGACCATTCATTATTTATATCAGAGGGGGGGGGGGGGGGGGGGGGGGGGGGGGGGATGGGGTGGTTGGCAGTAGCTGGAAGAAAGTGACAACCAAAAAAAACATGACCCTCTTTCTAGATACTAAAAAGTTATGACCCCCCCCCCCCCCCCCCCCTGGAACGTAGAAAAAGTTATGACCCCCTTTTTATTTTACACACACATAGGCCTACAAATACAATAAGCATACACAATTGAATGGGTGGGTGCTATAACTTGGCACTTTAACTAAGCACATCTATCCCTTCAATTATGAATTTTCGAGAATACTTTAAAAATATACAACAATTATATAATTATAACACACTTTTGATTTTTGTTGAGTAGTGTATAATTTCAGACAGTGAAGAAAAGATCAGTAAATAATGAAGTCCTCTAGTTCTCTCATGTTTAATATTCTTCCTGAACTTCTTGAGTTTGTGCCGCTATCCAAACTATCACTTCTTGCATTACTACTATCCAAGTTTTCACTGTCTTCATCTGCATCACTACTTGTGTAATCAATGTCTTCTCAATTTGTCATTCTTTTTGCCAATTGTAGATGAATTGTAATTGAGAATTATTTTAGTGGGGCATGAAGAAAAGAAGATGCACGTTAAGCGCGCCATTTTACGCTAAAATTTGTCAAATTTGGTCTAATTCTACCTCATTTTGTATTAAAATGAGTGCTTGCGCGAAAAATTTAGATGTTTCATGCTCTAAATAATCGATTTTGGTCTAGTTTAACCTAATTTGGTAAGAAAATACCATTTAATTCTAAATTGCCATTTCATGCTTGAAATAATTATTGGTACAAAAAAGTCCCCCCCTCCCCCCATTCCGGTAGAAATAATGAACTGTCCCTAATGTCTGTAAAATCTTATGGACCAGAAATGTTCCATTTAGAAATTATAGGATAAAATGTGATGAGTTACTGCCATAGGTGGTTAATCACCAGTCTGTGTACTACTCAATGGGCACATTTCGTGTGTACAATAAAATAAGAACCATTGAAGGTATGCAATTTAAACTTTGGAATGTGACAGTTTTAAGAATGACCTTTCATGTAAAATAAAAAACATCGAGTTGAAAATCGAGCCAGCAATCATAACATCTACCTTTAAGTGTGGTATTAAATCTGCCACCTCTTTTAATAATCCATATAGACTCGCTCCCACTCCAATGGTTAGTACCCACATAGCATAGAAACATTGAGTTGGCCACAGGTAGGTTGATAGCATAATAAAGTATTAACACATTAACGTTAACATAAATCACAACTCGCAAATATGAAGAACTCGCAACTCGCATTTGACAACTCGCAAATATTAACTTGCAAAATCCAACTCGCAACTCTCACATTTGAACTCGCAACTATCAACTCGCAACTTGAACTCGCAAAATCCAACTCGCAACTCACACATTTGAACTTGCAACTATCAACTCGCAACTCGAACTTGCAAATCGCACTCGCAACTTGAACTCGCAACTCGCAACTATCAACTCGCAACTCGCAGAATACCTTCCCAACTTTGGGGTGGTAATGAGAAAATTGAGCTGTCTTCTGGTACCAAAATCTCAAATTCGATGGGGAAAAAGTGAATGGATCACACCTTTAAAGTACCCCCCAGCCAGCCCCACGCTATTGGTACCACCATCATCCGCTAACATATCCAACATAAGCAAGTTACGGCTGCCCTTCTGAACCACTGCCGGTGATGATTACCATAACCTAAAAGATAATAAGTCTACTGCAGCGGTACAGTATGCCGGTTTACAGAGGTTATTTCTTGAGATATCTACTACCACTGCATTGCTCTTCCTCTGGTAATCCAATAAAACAAAATCTCAATAATATGAGTCTAGACAGGGGTTATGGTGGGACAGGGAGGTACCACAGTGGTTATATTGGCATTCCCACAATGCTCAGCGTCAAACAATAGAGAGAAGGAGAGAGACAACATAAAATCATGTTCACTTAAACTTAAATGCTTAAAGGCACAGTTAAAATCTTCTATTCACATTACCTTTATACTCTTACAATTATGTCAGAGTATGTAGTTACTGTAAAGCATGAAATGTTCGCGAATCACCGACTTCAGTTTCGCGGCATGAACATTTCAAGAATGTTTTGAGTAGTCATTACAGGCCTTTGAAATTTCGATGCACACGAACATTTCATACTTTACAGTTGGCCTACTATCCTAAACTTGTTCAACCATTTGCAATGAAATAAAGTCTATTTTGATCTGAACATACATACATTACTGGCAATAACTATAAGTACTACAAATTGCTGCTGCAACTACAGCAAGGATAATTATTTATCCTAAAGCAATGGGCTATTTCATTGGAAACCAATATTACCCCTATGGAAGACATGACCTTAACGGCATATTATGTGATCTTTTCTAGAGAGCGCCCTCTAGTCATGATTCTTTTTAGAAAGTAGATTTTCTTGCAGATTTACATTTCTGATCATAAATCGTACATACATTCCAAGTTACAGAGCGATACGATTCCTAATTACCTCGAAATCATGGTTTTAGAGTGAATTTAGAGTGAAAATATAAACTGTTGTGGTACCACGACAGTTTATTTTCACTCTAAAACCATGATGTTGAAGTAGTTAAGAATCGTATCGCCCTGTAACTTAGACTGTATGTACGATTTATGATCAGAAATGTAAATCTGCAAGAAAATCTGCTTTCAATTTATTTTTTTGATGTTGAGGGCGTTCCCTGGGAAGATCACATAATATACCTTTAATCTTCTACATAAGTATATTTAGATTTCAAATGGAGTCACCCATGCAGGTAACCCCATTTAAAATTCACACTCCCTGTCGGGGAAGATTAAGGCAATATCTTCCATTAAAGGGGTGTAGGGATTTCAAATGGAATAGCCCAATGTTGTGGAAGGGTGGGTGGAGAGAGGGTCAAAGCTGATATAAAACAATCATTATGTTATGATGCATTATGGGAAGATCCTTATGGCTTAGCAGGAAGACAATAATATTGAATCATAGCCAGGCAGCTCATATTGAAAAGTGAAACCAAAGATGGATAGCAGTATATATCTTCAAAAAGTCGCTGGGTGAATCTTCATAATCATGATAATCTCACTATAGGCTATTGCGCAAATTCATGGGAAAAAACTTGTATGCAGCAGTTTTGAGCGCTAAGATAAATGATTATTTTAAATGTGTTTGATTTTGAGGGCCTTCGTGTACTACAAACCATTTGATGAGAAATCTTTAGCTACAGCAGGGGTGGGCAACCTACAGCCCGCAGACCGCATGTGGCCCGCCAGTGGGTTTTTTGTGGCCCGCGAGACATCTCAAGAAAAACAAAACAATATATAGTTTGCACATCATCCCCAAAAACGAGCATTTAGTGGCACAAATGATGTTCTTCAACGTTCGTATTTCTATTTTCCCATTAATTGTTATCTGTACTGTATTGAGATTACATTTTTGTGAAGATAGATTATAAAACACACAAACCTATTGCTTGAAAGTCTTCAGAATCAAAGGTTTGAAATCAACAGCAGGTCATTGCTGGAAAATTTGGTTAGGTGCGGCCCAGTCAATTTTCACTCCTTATATCTGGCCCATTCATTCAAAAAGGTTGCCCACCCCTGAGGTACAGGATATAATACAAGTTTGGTGTAGTTGCAAAGAGGTCCCTTTAATGCAGTCAACAATCATCCATGCAAAATTTGGTAAATCTATGGGATTAGAATGTTTTTCTTTCATTTTGGTAAATCAAATTCCACCTCCCAGCAGAGGATTACCTCTGGCACCTAAACCAATTTTCTGAGAGGTTGGGGTTTCCCCCTGTGTTTCTGTAACTCTTCATGTTGGGATTAGGTCGTCTGAACACTCGAGCCACCACATGAAACTAATCAATAATGAGCGCCAGAAGTGTGAGAAATAGATGTCTCGATTTACATATATCAGGAAGACTGCATCAGTTTCTACAAAATCAGTGCATTATAAAGAATTGGGTAAGAAATAAAAGTTGTTTGTTTGTCAAAATCCCTTATATCGACATTTTGGAAAATGGTGAAAGGTCTCACAGTACAACAAATGAATATCTACCTGAAATGTTGTGAAAAATTAAGAACAAATTAATCAATTTCAAACATAAAAAACCCAGATTCACCCTAATGTTTACGAACTTTAAGATTTTATAACAGTAAGTGGCTCATTCAACATTTGCACTTAACACTTTTCTCTGATCTCCCTTTATCAATATGACCATAATGAACAAACATATTTCTGTTTTAGCCCATAGCCTAAATGCAAGAAAGTGCAGGTGTTTTAAGTTCTGCCTAGAATGCATGTAAGTCTTAATTCATAGTACCATAATGTAAAACATAAAGGCATTCTAGGAGGACTGGGAGCATTTAGTTGCACATGCCCCTAGATCACAAAATCTTATGTGACAACATTTCAATGACAGTATTCAACTGGTTCCGATTAACAAAAAATGCTACTAAAGAAAACCATAGCAATGCAACCCTTGTTGGCATCAAAGTTAAGAGGTTTCACATAGACCATAAATACTAGGTCACACCAGCAAATCATTTCAGTCTATGTCCTGTTGTTCAATCAGTTCCAAATTGGTGAAGAAATAGGCATATTTGATCTCTCCGCGGCGCTAAAGTAATAAAGTGTACATGCGCAATTTGACCATATACACACGATCCGGCCACACAACGCATCAGGAATATGATGTATAGTGCGCCTGTTGTATTTATGTGGGCCCACACTCTTCTGTATTCATCCTATGCTGTTAGGAGGCTTGCCAATTTGGAGCTGATCAAACTATAGATCTTTCTATACTTACCTGTACCTTCAAATTAGGTCTGAGCATCCAGTGTCCCCAGATATTCTGATTTATTTCAAATTGTGGTCAGCTAAACATATCTGCCAAAACATTTATCTTTAAATATAAAATCTGGTTGATCAACTGGCCTTAGTGAGATATTGTAGCAGTAGACGTGGTAGAGAAACGATAATATCTATTTGCCTTTTATGTGAAAGTGGACATTTTCCTTTTCATACTACCAAGGAGTTATTATATGAATGGAGACGGCACAAGAAATTAAAGTCGATATTGCCAATCGCTTCTTTTCAACCAACAAAGGCCACGCCATTTCACTTGCCTTTGTTTAGCGCGGATGTTTGACTGCATTCAACCCATGTCTGTCCTTCGTAATCCTCTATTGCGTCACACACATCCCTTAGAGAGGAATTATTTCCAAGACGCCCCCATTTGACTTGTTTTGGTTGGCTCATTTATTTTTTAAAAAGCATGTGATTCTAACAGGATTCGAACCTGCAGCCTTTGTATTAATACACAACGCTCTTAACGATTGAGCTATCGAGGCAACTGCCAGAGCAGTGCAATATTATAATCTAACTATTTAAAATCAATTAAATGCTATTACTAATGTCACTATATTAGACGTTTTAGTAAGCCGATTTTAACGATCTATATACCAAAGTGTTCAGAAATCGATGAAGTTTAACGTGTGGTATAACAAATCTGATAAAGACTATCAAAAAATCACCGAAAAAAATGAAACGGCTCTTGTTTTTCTTCTGATGAGCCATTCTCCAGGAAAACGTTTAGCGTTGAGGTTCAGTATTTTCTCTATCCGATGCGTGAATGATACGAGCTCTACGAATGGTGAATTCTCTAATTTTATGTCATTTTCTCATTTTAATAACACCAATAGCGACCTATGGTTTATATTTTTATGTGGGTGAGATTATGTGTCATGCATGAAATACGCAAATACTCAAAGCTGATCCTTTTGGCGATAAAAGAACAGAGGGCAGTTGCTATTATGTCCCGAATTTCAAAGCTGTAAGGGATGTATGTGCACAGGGTTGTGCTGAGAGTTCTCCCAAATCGCAACGTAAGTGCCGTCTAGGCCACAGCCCACAGCAAAATGTAGTCCAATACATTGATAGCTCAACTTTTTCCTGGCGTGTATAGCACCCGTTTTGTTGGCAACGTCGCAACAAAAGTAGCCTCATTATAATGTAATTAATTGTTTGTTAATTGTCATGAAGTCGCACACCGTCGCACATATTGTTGAAAATCAATGTGTATAACATATTTTTAACCACAGTTTGCAGCGTAGATGGTGACCGTATGACATCGTATGACCAAACTATGAAAACAATTGTGAATGTCTTCGAAAAGAAACTCTCAGGCATAAGAATGGAGTTTTTGAAAATAGCAGGAAATAACAGGAAAGTGGTGACAATTTCTGAAAAAGCCTGTGAAATTGGGCAAAAAATGCCAAAACAGGCTGAAATTAAATAAAACTGTGTAAATTTTGACTACAAAAAAGCAGGAATTCCTGTTATTTCCAGAAGATTCTCAGGCCTGAACTCTTGAAGGCCGCCATGATGCTATAAACTGGTTTGAATCCCCACGTCCTCTGTATTGCCAGCATTTAAAAAAGAGTGTGTGTAATAGTAAAATAATTTACCCTGCTTATAAATATCTAATGAACTGTGGAGTCTGTGGGTATAAATATAGTGACAAACGCGAAAAGGACAAGCCACTCTGCGATTGATATCGGGTCGAACAGAACCTCCCGTGGACAAAAGGACCCATTAGCACCTAGGACAGAGTTAGTTGAATGGGTTCGATGCTTGTGCCTTCTCCAGTTTACTATAATAACTCCTTGATACTACATACATTATTGTGCAATGTAACAAAAAAATATAATTCTTAAACAGCTTTGCAAGTTTAAACCAACTCAAATAAAGCGGCAGAGTTGTTTTACGCAAAAGATATTGCAACCAAATGCATCTATGTCAGACGGTATCACACAGATACCGTTAGTCTTCTCCGTATACCTTTTTCCTTTTCCTTGTCACTCTATGAACAACACTCTCTGGCCTGCGACGATAGAGGGCTCACTCACTGTGACCGCTCCCCATCTTCTGATCTCACCCCGGAAAAAAGGTCTACTTACTTTGGATTTGACCTTTTGACCTCCGTATACTGTTACACTAACGCTCATCCCAAAACCGGGATGAATGCGTAATGAGAAAATTGTTCGTGTGGGGTTTTGCGGGGGATCAAAATTGACCAATGACAGACACGATAAATACGAAGTATATGAATATTTATATACCATCTTCCTCGATTTTTGAGATAATTCAAAATGGCAATTTTCTAGCACTGGATAGCCGGCGTTCGGTCTAAAATTGTAGATTTAGGAGTAAGCCTTGACATTGGTCCTCGCCTAAAAAAGAGATATAAAGGGTGAGTCAAAAAACTGTAATAGTGGGAAGAAGCCATCTTGTTTTAAAAACTAAGTTAAATTTTGAATTTTTTTAAATGTTATAAGAATACTTTATTTGTTACAAAATTTGTGTGAAAAAATGAAGTCAATATCATTTCCAGTTTGTCTTTGGTGAACCCATTCTACACGTTTTTCCACGAGATACCCAAAATATGCATCAGATCGCAAAATGTGTCTCTTGTTCAAATTTGGAAACTTGAGTACCATTATGATGTTATTGGAATTTGATGCATTCTTTCTTGTTTACATGTGAGTTAACATAATCAATTTACCCTACCCATACTATGAAATGATTATAATGTTCTAAATTTTAATAAAAACTGACACTTGTTGGCTGGATATTCAAATATGAAAATGCAATGTGTGCCATTTCAATTGAAAATCACTGTGCTCGTGGACAAACATGTAAATTTGGTTGTGCAGCTAAGAGGGGCACCAAAGACAAATGCAGTGAAAAATGCAATTGACTTCACTTTTTCACACAAAGTTAGGATTAAATATGTTATTCTTGCAACGTTTAAAAAGTTTGAAAATTCAATTTTGTTTTGAAAACAAAATGACTTCTTTTCACTATTGCAATTTTTTGACTTGCCCCGTAGCTACATTTCCGCATTATGTGACTATTTCCCCATTATTTTCTATCTTTCAGTATCGCGTAGTAAAAAGCCTTTATACATCCAAACAGGAACAGATAATTTGATCGTATTTTTACAATTAAACTATAAACTCTTACACAGCTAGAAAAAAAATCACCTTTACATGTTTCTAAATGTACAGGCGTCAAATTCAACATTAGCGCGTTATGAAGGGGTGTGATACTATATCGTGACGTGTATTATGCATCAAAAGCATTGTCCCTAGAGTGTTTAAAGCGCAGTTCTGCTGTTTCTTAAATGTCAGTAGACCATATTTTGGGGGCGGTTCTCAGATGGGAGCGGTTTTTGGTATGGCGAAGTATCAGAGGGTGTTGTTCGATTGTGTGACAGTGAAATTACACACGGTATACGAAGTAGACTAGGGTTCGGTCTAAAACAATACATTTATACTCTAAATGTGAATATGTTTCTATGTAAAAACAGAACTCAAAATCTCAAATTTATCAACATACTAAATTGTTTACATTTGCCCGAGCACGAAAATTCAAGTCCATGAAAATAACTACTTTACAGTTCTTGTAACTTATCACAGATACAAGACTTGATTATTTAGGAAGTCACTTCCCTCCAGCTAATTTGGATACCCTAACTCAATTGACCTATACCACTCCAAACTGACATCTTCTTATCACCCCCATTTCACATGGAATGCCTGTCTGTCCCATCACAGACATATGGAAATCTTTGCGCGTACACGAATATACAGATAAATAAACCCACGCAATTTTCTTAGACGCATGATCCACAAATTTGTCGAAGCGAACTTTATCAAATAATCAGTTCTGTTTACAATCTGATATGCCCTCCTATGACCTGGTTCATGTTGTATGTCAATCATCAACATGACATCAAAGTGAGTATATTACAAGAATCTATAACATAACCTACACATTATTTTTCAAATTCATGGGCAAATCAACAACTTTCTTCACAGTTTAATCCTAACTCCCTGTGTGTGTTTTGGGATGGGGAATGAAACCATCAGGGGAGAAAAACAGTTCAAATTTGAGGTGGACAAATTGGGCTGTGCCAGCACCAGCGATCAATCAAATCTGGGCCGCCTGTGTGTTAGTCTGGCGCTATTGTGCCACAGAGTCAGCTAGCTATAGAATCTTAAAGAGGCATTGAGAGATACGTATGGGAGTGCGCCCTTAATTATCCTGGAAATCAGTTTTTTTGCATCAAAGTAATACTTAGGCATATACTAACTACCATCTGAAACAGTTTACCAACATTCGCCGTTTATCATATAAAATTTCATGATTTTCTTAGTTTCGATATGATCATATTAAAACTCAGGTGCTGAATTCGGAAGTTATGCATCGTTTTACTCACTGACTTTTGCGCCAAATCTCAACCCGGAAGTGCCGTTATTTGCTTATTTTGGCATGAAGGCGATGTCGGAATTGTATGACATTTTGGATTTGGGCTATGTTGATGATTATCTTTACGTTATTTGCTCATTTAGTATATCGATACATCTCTTGATGCCCCTCTTAATGCCCCTTTAAGATTTACCAGACTGTTGGATGGGGATGGGCACTATCAGCACCAGCAGTGTAGTGATTTGTAGTGCTGAGGAAGGTTAGGGTTCAATATTCAGACCATGAAGTTAGTATATTATTATGATCAGACAAATCAAAGCTCTAGTTGAACATCTTTAAGTGATATGAATAACATAATTATGTGGCAGGGAAGGGATGGAGTGAGGTGAACATGTATTGTACTCCACACTTCACAAATGGTTTCACATAACACAATTTGCCTCAGTGTTAATCCCCACACCATCGTCAAACGATGAACATGGCAGCATACAAATGTATGTCCATTCTAAAAGTCAAGCCAAAGACAAGTTTGGAAGTTTGGACTAGCCCGATGAAGTAACTAGAGTACATGGGGACATCCCTACCCCAACAGAAGGCTTTACACAGCCCCTGATCCCCAAAATAAAAAAAAACTATATATAGGCAAAATTGGTGCATCTATACAAAACACACAGAAAATACTTTGTTCCCATGTCATTTCTCAGGAAAGATGACTATCTGAGCCAATTTGGATGGCGCTACAAGAAGTGCCATTATTAACTAAGATTCCCAGCTGCACATCTTACTAATCATCCTATCAACACTTGCCCAGTGCATCCTCAACGAAAAACAACCCTTTCAACAGTTGTTTTATTCTCAGCTATCCCACCTAATTTAATAAGCATTCATCATCATTTCGCTGTTATTTATAAACAATAACAAACTTCAAACTTGGTTATACATAGCCAATCTCCCAGGGCAGTGAATCTGTCTGTCCGTCCGTTAAGGCATCCACAGTTTGCCTCCTGTGTGTAGGTACACAGGATATACTGTTAAAGTGGAAATTTTGGCGCTACATTTATCATCTCGATTTTCGCGCTAAAATCAGCAAGCGTGAAAATAAAAAAACGCGAATATATTCATTTTATATGTAGGCCTATGTACAGAAGCTCAAAATCGCAAAAATAAAAACCAGCAAAATTGTTCAAATTGTGCGAAGCACGAAAATTTATATGCGCGAAAATTTTCACTTTTACAGTAACCAAAGACAGTCAAGTACGATAAAGGAATACTTTTAGGCATGCAGGAAGGAACACTTGGTATTTTGAATGATAGCGAGGTATTCAAATTCTTGCTTTGATGAAACTTATTTTATTTCTGTGCACACCAGTACCAACAGGGTCTCGAGAGGTTACAAAAATAGACTCACATAAGGTGAGTACAACATTACATTGGTCAAGAATCGACCACGTCTAGATCTTTCGGTTCCGGCAACAGACCAGTAGACCCACAACCCCTTATAGCTTTGTGGTCCACCCTTGTCCCCTCTTGCATCATAAGTTTAGTTGAAATTAAACTTTTGAAAACACAACCATTTACACATAACAGAAATGTTAACCCACAATTTTATTAGGGGATAGGCATACATACATCCATCCTCTACTTTACTTTAAAGACACACAAAATTAATTATTTTAACAGTCTCTTTCTAAATATTTCAAAGAAATACTGCTAACCATTGCATTATGAAGCCTTAATTTGATCTAAACTTGAATATCTTACATTTTGGTGCATGCATAGTTCAACTTTCAATGTTGCCCTTCATTCCTAGCTAGACAAAGGCATAATGAACATAATCAAAGTATCTGTTCTTCAAATAAAATTGATTAAATTGCCTGTATTGTTTACCAATTACCAAGTTATACTATAGTCTGTCTTTGAACTCTTTCAGTGAAGGACAAAATAAACATGTATCTTATTCTCTATAATCACTGCTATAATTCAGTTAGCCATATCTGTTTGAAACAATAAGGTTCATTGATGGGTTAATAACCCTCCTTTGAAACATTTTATGGTTTCAATGTCTGGTTAATGGTCAACTTCACATTCGTTTGATTTAATACTCACATAAATACCCACATTCCTGTTGTATGTGGTTATGATCAGGAAGTTTTGAGATTGTAAATTGCTCATAAATGTTTCAGAGTATAAACATGTCTACAAAAGGAATATTAGGCCTACATGTAAACAGATAAGTAACTTACCAGGTAACATTATATGCTCATAACTCAACAACTATGACTCTAAGGCCAAAAAAAACTTGTTTGATTGTCCATAGATTACTTTTAAAACTTGGGTAGGTCGGTCGGGAAAAGTAAAATGAGATGTACTTGTTGTGGTAACCAAAACGGAAAACAAAATCTTTAATATTTTGATGAGGATTTTTATTTTCTCAACACTTACAACAACAAAAATTAAAAATTAAAATTTTGATTTTCAACTAATATTTGTTTTTAAAAAAATGGGTTTTTTTGTTGTTGAAATGTTTAAAAAAAAAATAGAAATTTTCAACAACAAAAAAAAAAATTAAAAAAAGTGTTTGGGTCGAAATGATAAAGAGGGTCGGGCGGACGAGGACAATCAAACATTTTTTTTTTTGCCTAATGTAAATGTATCAAATTATAAAATTGTGACGAAATTTCTTCTCTTTAATATGAGACATTGCGTGTGAAGATTTACTAAATATTAACAAAGCTGTGTGTTAAAAACCAAAACAAAGTATGAATTTTATTTTTGCACTTGGTTTTTCAACATGCATAGTGGTGACCGTCTCAGTAGCGTAATAGGGTCTTCAATGTGGGGGGGGGGGGGGGCAGGCCTGAGATCAGGGGTGGGGGCATAACCAACTATTTATGAATATATACAATAGAGTTTGTCATTTCATTTGGAGGCATCAGGAGGGGGCATTAGGAGAGGGGCTAGCCTTCTGGCAGGGGGATGTCCTCCCTGTCCCACAGCCCCAGGTATGTGTGTAAGGCATATTGATGAAGCATTCCTGATCCAAATTGCACGGCTGGCAAGTATCACTACCAGTTAATCTGCCTATTGCATGCTACACTGAGGCTGTGTGTTGTAATACCAGGACAAAAATGAAAATTGTACTGTTGTTTTATTTTGACACATATCTTTGTTATCATTCCCTCACAATTTCATATCATTTTTAGGTTATAGAGCTGGAGTTTTGGAGTTATAAACACATTTAGTAGCCAGCATGCTTAAATAAGGCTTTTTAGCTTGGCTCAAGCAATTTGCTCAAGTCTGTTTCCATCAGGACTCAAGCGTCCGCACACACCAAATTTTGTCAACAAACAAACAAACATACACACCCCTACCCTGCACCCACTCACCTAATGGTTATGACCCTTATGCATGATAAGAGACAAAGACAACATATCTACTACCTTTTATGCTTTGATATTATAAAATAGTTCACAAGTTCCATACAAAGTTCAAAACCCCTATGAAACATTAAAAATCACTTCTAGGGGCGATGGCTAACACATCACTTCAGGGATCGCAATTTCCTGCTTATTAAACTAGCATTCTAATATATCCCTTCGCTAAATAATAAGTCTTGTTTCCTGTGGTGCATGCACTTCATTTTGAAGTTACTTAAACTGCATTATTTTAATAAATATTTGAAAAACAAAATATATACAAAATTGAATGGAACTCAAATGTTAAATTTTAAACTGTATCATTTTGAAATTTCATTTGAAGGGCCATTTATCATCTTTCCTACATCCTAGAAAAAATACAAGAAACAAACAATTATTGCGTTTAACCTAAACTTGCAAGAAATCCAAAGGGGTTGACAGTAACACGCTATGATAATTGTCACCCTTGACTTCTGGAAAAAAGCAAATCTCACCCTATGATCATATCAGCCTTACACTTTTAGTAATGACTTTGTTCCTTGACCTAATCTTGCATTAGTTCACAGGTCCACCAAACTTGTTACTATTAGCTGCTAATGACTTATCTATGGTTTAACTGACCAATCCCCAATAGGAAGTTATCAAGCTTCTAATATAACTAACACATTGGCACCACAATGCACATCATAAAGCTGTTTGCTGTATAGGTTCATCATAGATCTGTTCGAGATATTGGTTTGACGGCTTGATAGTTACTGTATCTATAAACACGAGGATAGTTTGTGTGTGAGTCAGCCAGCAGTAAACCCGGCCTTGTTTTTGAAATAAACAAATCAGCCTGTATAGCAAATGAGTGATGCTATCATCTTTTATAGTCAGGAAGAGCCCACAGACAACAAAGGATTACAAACTACCCCCAGATCGGTTTTCAGTACTCATGGACTAGAGTTTCAGGCAGTCTGTCTCACTGCTATCTGGCTTATACTTTTGCTACAAGCAGGACTTTTATTGGTCAGCAACAAAATTTGAATTTTTTTTAACGAAAATTTGAATCCGAGTGAGTACACAAAATGTTTTCAACAACTAGTTGGTTGTTTATAAGCAGCTTTGCATGTTTATTCGTAACCATCTCTGCAACAGACTGTCCATCTCTCTGGACCAAATTTAACAAACAGTGCTACAGGTACTTTGGATATCGTATGAGTTGGTACAATGCTGAGTCCTACTGCAACAACTTCAGTCCGCCCAGCAGCACCGAGAACAACCAAATTGCGCATCTTGTCGCTCTCAACAATTTCGACGAGCAGAACTTCATGTACAAATACTGGGAATCTAGTCGGGAATCCAGTAACAGCGTCAGTAACCTTATATGGATAGGATTTCATAAACCAGTCGGAGCTAACTATTTCCAGTGGTCTAACAGGGATGATGTATCCTACACCAATTGGGATACAAATAGACCTAATAACATTGGCGGTAACGAAGATTGTGTGGAGATGTGGGAAGGACAAGGGCAGCTTGATCCCCACAAAGACAAATCGTGGAATGACAGGCCGTGCGAACATAAAATGGCCTTCATGTGCGAGATGAAGATGGAATAGTTCGCTGGAAGAGAGCACCTTTTTTAGATATTTGAGATAATTTGTTTCTAAACTGGTAAGCTTGCCACTGGGCAAATTCCCACGTTACACACGTTTTATTGACAGATCTTTGACAAGCATCAGGAGATTTTCTACACATGGCTACACTGCTTTTCTAAGCCTGAGGAGCAGTGACTTCAACTTGAACCCCTGAATGACTCTTTCACCCTTGACTTGGATTCAATTGCGGAACACTATGTAAAACATATTGAGAGAATGAAACTGAATTTAGATGCTCTCTTGACTTTCTAGCCGTCGTCGTACTCTCTGTGATGAGTCCAGACAACTAACTTTCATTTCAAAGTGTGAATGATATGGTTTATGAAATATGAAATGACTAAATCAACTATTCTGAAATCTGCCAAGATGATTGCTGATGTATGAACTCCGAACTGGGTACCATAGTTATCATCTGTTGAAAGTAGTAATTGGCAATAAGCACAATAATTTATCCCTAACTCTAGTACACCACATGGCAACAGATTTGTTTTCTGACCCCCAAAATTCACCAGAAAGGTCACCCTGTCCCCCCCCCCCCCCCCCCCCCCCCCCTCCCCCACCAGATTTGAACCACGGACCTCCAGCACCAGGGCCCAGATCCTAGCCACCACACCACGGCTGTCAGTCGACACTCAGCGAGTATATTCGCCTCGTTATATAGCTGGGTCCATTTTGTAGCCCAAAAACCTGCACGCCAGGTTATAAAAACATTTTTTTCGCCCAGTTGCCGTGTGGTGTAGTAGAGTTAGGGGTAAAGTATTGAGCAGACAATGTCATTGAATCAACATTTTATAGGTGTGGGATCTGATCAAATTCACTTTTCCTCATCGAAATTGAGATCTTGGTATGAGAAGAAGGCCCAGATTTTTCTCATAATTTGACAAATTTTAGGATGGAGAGATGTTTCGTTTCGATGCTTCAAGCAAAAAAGTAGTGAAGTACCTCCAAAAGTTATGTATACCACCCAATCATTTTTATGCAGTTCTATGGGAAAATTTCAAGTGAATTTTTGCTATTAAAAAAAAATTACTAGAGCAATTTAACCCTAATGTTCCTAGGCATTAGAGCATCAGACTTGCATGCACGCAGCCCAGGTTCGATCCCCGGCTCATGCGGAGACTAATTTCCCCCTCAAATTTGACCCATTTTCTCCCCTGATAGTATAATTCACAAATCCATGCCCGGGGAGGTTATTTAGCACCTTTTTTCATGTTCTGTTAACCATTACGCTACTAGGCACTACCACACCCTACAGTGGTACAATCTTGTACAGCACGATCATTCTCGTACCACGCTCAGCCAGGCATTCAACTTGTGAAAAAAAATTGAGTTGTTTGAACCTGACCCGTACAGCTCAGAAGGTAGAGCATTAGACTTGCATGCAGGCGGCCCGCATTTGATCCCCGTCGCATGCGGAGACCGATTTTCCCCTCAAATTTGACCTGTTTTTTCTCCCCTGATAGTTTAGTTCACAAAACCAAGCCTGGGAGTAAGGGTTAATTAGCAACTGTTTTCATGTTCTGTTAACCCTAACGCTCCTATGCACTACAAAACCGGACAGTTCTATAATATTGAACTGCACAGTCAATCTCGTACCATGCTCCACCAGGCATTCAGCTTGTGAAAAAAACTTCAGTTTTTTTAACCTGACCCGTATAGTTCGGTCGGTACAGCATCAGACTTGCACGCACGAGGCCCGGGTTCGATCCCCGAGGCATGCAGAGACTGATATCCCCTCAATTTGACCCATTTTTCTTCCCCGATAGTTTAATTCACAAAACGAGTAATGGTTAATAAGGATTTTGGAATATGACTGAATTTATGATGTGCCTTCATACTGTAAAAGCCAATATTTTGCCTAAAAATATTTTTGTGCATTTTGATATTATAGACATTTCGTGAATTGTTTTTTTCGCGGGCGACCTTCTGGATGCACTGCATGAATGTTGAAAACAATATTTTCCCGGAAAAATATTTTGCGCAAAAAATAAAACCACCGCGATAATTTTAGCTTTTACAGTATACAATAGTAAACACTTAGTGAAAACCTTTAAACAAAATTGGGTCACTAACCTTTAACAAAAACAATTTTGTTTTGCATGATATGCCATACATCAGGCAACGTTTTCAAACCATTATTTATTCTGGTGTTATATAAAATAATCATTTTCATACCCAGATGCAGTCTGTCACCTTATGCTTGTATTTATATACTATAACATTGTAAATTGTGTACCTTATTTATTACTCATAATACTTATGAATGTCAATAATAACAGTTTAGAAACAGTTGCTGTTTTGAACAACAATATAGCATAGAAATAGTAGTAGTTTTGAACTATCAACATTTGGAAATTCAATCCAAAGTTGATCAGATATGGTGATAATGAAAGTAGCTATATAAAACCCTCTAGACTAGAATGGATATGTTATCTTGACTTCTTTGGGCTAAATAAGCTCAGAGTTTAACAGACATATGCAAATCTTGTAATATTTACATATTGTTTAGAAGAAAACAAATAGTGATGAATTTGAAACATTTTAAAAATCCACATCTTAAAAATTAATAAACATTTTTAGTAAAACTTTTCTTTAAAAAATATTTTGTGATAAAAATTGTCATAAAATTGGTGTGTGGAGGTAGATGAAACAAATTGTTTTTCTGTACCCACAATCTTTTATTTGAATACAATCATTTTGATATAAATGCAAAGCAGCCTCAATGATCTTTGCGCATCGCATATAATTTCGGCCTGTAACCAATTTAAGCATGGAACCACCGTACAACTTGCAACACTTGGCGCTCAATTCTAACAGCCCTAGCACATGTCTAGTGTAGCATAGTGGCCACGCTCTAGGGCTCCCACACAGGAATCCCGGGTTCAATTCCTCAACCAACCAATCTATTAATATTTTGTAGTATTATGGGATAAACGCTTAGGCTGCTGTGATATAAATGAAAGGAGTTGTTTTACTATTCAATAGGCATAAATACATTGCAAATTTGTTCTCTTTTATTTTTGATGTTGTTCTCTATATTTGGGTTTTTATATTATTCCTGTGCCACACCACTTTCATTGGCTTTTTTTACCATGCCCATTTGTATTTATAAATTTGTATTATGAATATTTTCTGAGTTGCAGGGAACCAATTGATTGGCCCATCAGAGCTCTCTGTAGAGAGTTACCAGTTTGATTTGTAATCATTAACTTTTTTAATGTCTGTTGGGCTATTGTTCACATTTGCTCTTTATATACAAAAATAAATAAATACTGCAATTAATTGGTTAGTAGATTTTTGATATTTTTTCGTAACATTCGGTCGAAGTCCAACTGAGTGATACAAAATCTTATATCTCTCAGCGCATATCTCGTGTATCACATTGAGTGTAGTACCTAGTCGTTTCATGCAAGCGCATTATCCCCAGATCATGTGTGTAAGCATAAGCCACACAAGTCTTGCTGTCAGTTTATAACATCTTCAAGTAATTGTAAATATTCATTTTGGTAACCTGTTTCATCACTTTGAACTATGGAATAAAGCTGTGCCCTTCATACAAGTTATGGATTAAGCTAATGTTAATTCTGTTACGAGGCATTGACATTGTCGCCCCCTTGTCGCACTCTAATTACAAACCGAAGGAGCAAAAAAAGTCTGAAGAAGATAAATTACCTATATCCGCAATAGCTCTTCTAAGTTATTTTAAGTTCTTATTCAATTAAACAATACTATCAAGAATATTATAAGTAATGATATGACCATTGCTTTATCTGCTGGTAGCAAATAAATTGTTGCTTTTTCTGCACAAATGGGTTACATGGATATCAAATTATGTGGCAATCCTAAAAGCTGGTAGATTCTTTCAAAATACTATTGATAAACATGATAAAGTGTATTTTGAATGCGAGGGAGGGGATTTTGATTGAAGGCGATAAGATTATCAGTTGATGACTGTAGCATCATGTTCAGAGAAAAACAAGGGTTGGCACACTTTAAATGTCAAAATATTTATAACAACGACTTTCATTCCCTGCCACTCATATAGAAACACAAATAAAGGAAGTAGTCATTTTCTAACTTAATTATGTCTTTCAAGAATTAATAAACACTCATTGTTAAATGTGACAGACTAAGGCAAACAAATTTGTTGTGTTGCCTTCAAGTGCCAACATTTTTTATGTCAGGTCTGTTCTGTCAGGGTTTTTAACCCCCTGAGAACTACCAGCCGATTGGTCAGAAAGATAGATACATCATTTATTGCGCCAATCAGAGACAGTGTTAGAATAATATTATTGTATCCCTGATAAAGATTGGAGTGAAATATTTTACAAGCTGCATTTTAATTGGCTATTCAAATGATTATTTCTTGCAATACACCAATCAGAACCACTGTAAGATAGGCCGGTAGTGCCCAGGGGTTAAAAGAAAAATATTTAAATTGCTGAAAAAGTATTACTGCTAGACCACAGCTTTCGAGGTAGATATCAAGACAAAATGGGTAATTTTCAATATTACTAATGTTGTTAGTGTGATAATAGTTTAAACATTATTCATCCAAGCAAAATATTCATTTCACACCAACAAATAGTAATATTTAAACGATTTGGGTAAAATTAAAATCTTAAATATTGTTTTTAAATGCGACCCTCATTTTTAGATTTTAGGGGTCGGTCAACAAGTGAGGGCAACACAACAAATGTGCGTGTGCCTAATTACAGACAACACTTTGATATTAGGGACACACCATTAGACTTCAAGGGGGGTAGGAAATTGGAGTCGGGTGGATTTCTTTTTTCTTTTTTTGGCGGCAAAGGTTTACTTTTTTAATAATGTACCTTTATATTGAGTTGGGTGGGCAAAGGTGGTGTAGTTATTTGTACTCATCAGTGGTGAAGTTGTTTTTTCTTCCTGTATAGTGGGTGAAGTTGTTTTTTATACAAAAACTTCCTACCCCTCCCCCCCCCCCCCCCCCCCCCCTCCCCCTTGAAGCCAAATGGTGCATCTCTAACATGAACTTTGTTAAGTTTAATAGCCCCGTCTTTTAAACAAATAATCATCAATAATCAATCAGGATCTAGCCTCTGACTAAGACTCTGTCATTGACGTAATTATCCAAAATGTATTACAAATTGTCCTTGATATGATCAGGAGAGCGATATAATTTAATATTGAATTGTTAATTTATTTGTCCACGTTAACATCAAAGTTGCTGGGTTGTTAGATCACAGATGGTAGAAACACATCTGTGGTTAGCTGCCATTTCCAATTTTTTGTGGGGGTGTTTTGGAAAGGGGCAGGCCTGGAAAGGAGTACTTAAGTATGGCAGAGTTACTCAGCTAACGGGCGTGACCACAAACAGTTGTAAATAGAAGTGTTTTTGTCTAGCTGGATGAAAGCAGGAAGAGACTGACAGAAAACATTAAGGAAAATGACAACTTGCATTTTGGTTATAATTTTTGAAATAATATTGTAAATAAGGTTAAAAGCATGATTACCTAACATCCTGTTATTGTGAAAACAACTTGGGAGGGGAGGACTTATTTTAAGTAGAGGTGAAGGATATGCAATTTTGCAACTCCAGAGTGAGAGCTTCAGAGCAGATTTTGTTGGTGAAAAAAAGGGTCAAACGAACCAATTTTTTCCCCTTCAACATTTGTGAGTTTAAGAACAACAAGAAAATGGTTAAGGCTTGAGAACCAAAATAACTGTGTATCATACAAATTGTCATTTCGAGAAATAAAAATGGGTGTCTAAAGTACTAAAGCGGACTAAAAAGGGGATTTAAGCACTGAAACAGACTGAAGTACTACAGGTAGAAGGGTAAAAATGGGGGTGGGTGGTTTTGGGGTCTTCAGGGTGGCAAACCCCTACTGTAAAGCATGAAACGTTCACGTGCATCAAAGTTTCGAGAATTTCCCGAGTGCAGTTGTCTCGCAAAAATCTCATGTACACAAATGTTTTATTAAAATATTGATGAAATTACAGTTTGGGGCTGTTTCTGGTAATTTCACAACAATCAAAACATATAAATTAGAGTGCCAAATTGTGCACCTTCAAGCTAGTTGGCTTCAACAGATAAATTCAGGAATGTAAGAGAGCCAAATTGTGCACCAATTGAAGAGAGCATTTGCGAAATGTTCATGCTGCGAAAAAGTCTGATGTTGGTGATTCGCGAAATTTTAATGCCGCACAATTGTTCAAATGTCAGTACCAGGAAAACTGTACAATATCCTAGCTACTTGTACATGGAGCATTTTATGATTGTCAAAACATCCAAGTTCCTGTATTCAATCTTTTGCTCATTTCTCCTTCTGACAATTGATGTACTGCGCCATGATTTGACATAATTTGACTGATATTACGATTGCCAGGGTGGGATATATGGATTAACCCTAAATCCCCTGGCGTGTTTTTGTGAATTAAAGGTAGATGTTCTGATTTCTGGCCCGATTTTCAACTAAATGTTTTCTATTTTACTTGAAAGGTTATCCTTAAAATTGTCACATTCCAAAGTTTGAGTTGCATAACTGCAATGGTTCTAATTTTAGAAGCACAAGGTCATAATACATTTGCCCATTGAGTTGTACACAGACTGACTGGTGGTTAACCACCTTTGTCAGTAATTCACCAAGATTTAGCCTATAATTTCTTAATGGAACATTTCTGCCCCCTAAGATTTTAGAGACATAATGAGAAAAATATAGGGATTCTTCTGATATCTAAATATCTTGATGGATTGTGTTAAAAAAAAATCAGAGCCAAAAAAAGTGATCGGAACATACACCTTTAAACTATCAGGGGAGAAATACAGGTTAAATGTGAGGGGAAAATCAGTCTCCATATGCTCCATATGTGGATCGAACCCGGGCCATGTGCATGCAAGGGCGAGACTCTACCGACTGAGTGATACGGGTCAGGCTCAAAAAAAGGTTTATTTTGCAAGTTCATCAACTGGCAGAGCGTGGCTCGAGACTTACCGGCAGACCGTGCGGTACCAGATTATAGCATGGTCAGTTTTTGTAGTGTGTAGGAGGGTAAGGCTTAACGTCATACACATACAGGGTGAATCAAAAAAGTATACTCAACTTTGAGATTTAATATCTTAAAATCTGTGCACAAATTTCATTAGCTTTCTAAAGAATTTTAGTTGGTTGAAATTGGTTGTGGTAAACATATTTTATGCTCACTTGTGTAAAAGTCAACATTTTATATACCGAACAAGCTTTGGGATAATTTCCCTTATAAGATCCATTGAATTCCACTATTGAAAACGGTCCACACTCCACTCCGAGCTGAGACCGACTATCACCAAAGCCAAAGTTGTTGTTGTGTTGCTAAACTAGTGTAATAATGACATTGTTTTCTCATTATTTGGCATTTAATGATTGAAAACATAACTGAGAATGTTTGATTCCTCTTTATTGGATAGCTATTGTGTACCATACACGAATCCACTTGTTCATTAATATCAAGCATTATTGAGTAAAATATTCAATATTGTGTTCGGTTTCAAAATGCAGTTACTTTACCAAAATAGTCATATCTGGTAAACGGTACCATGTAAAAACACAATACATTGGTTGCCTTCATATTCTGATAATAAATATTTGTAATGATTATTTTACTTGAGTACACTTTTTTTGACTCACCCTGTAAACTTACAAATATCCAGTATAAAGAACATACATAGCCATTTCTCATGCTAAGCGTAACAAAATGGCTGTGTAGGTTACAAGCACTACCGGGAAAATAGTTTTGAAACACAGCTCATTTTTGCAAGACTTTTTTTTAATTCTATGACATTCACAAATTTACTTAAGTCTGTTCAATCAGGCAACCATACTATAGTATGCTTACTATGCTATATGGCAATGGTATAACAGGAGCTTAAAGTAGACAACAAAAGGAAGGTGGCAAGAGTAACAAATTACTAACCCAACTTCAATGGTAAGGTACAAATACAATGAGACAGCAAAATGAAGTCATCCTTGCTACTACTACAGTCTATTTGGCCATCACGAGACAGTGACGTAACTGCGTATTCTACTAATTGCAGCACATAACCACGCGCCTGCTCGAGCATTGAAAGTCGGAAGGTACATACGCTAGCGTAAAAGCTGCGCCTGTTATGTGACGTCACTGTTCGGAGGAAGCCAAATAGAGTATACAAATGAATCCTACAGTCCTAAAATGTAAAATACCAGTTCATGAAAAGTACATGAAATCAAGGGGGGGGGGGGGGGGGGGAGACGTGTTCTTGGAAATTGAGATTTTTATTCTTCATTTTTTCATATTTAAAAAAAATGTAATGTTAGAATTTTTCAAAGAATTTTTTGATTTTTTTTTAATTAAAAACAAAAAATTGGGACATTTTTCACACACAAAATTGACAATGCTTTGAAAAATAACCCTACCTGAGAGCTCTGACAATACATAGTGCATTATTTTCTTTTTCTTTTCTTTAACAAAAAATGTGTACCTTAGGGCCCAGCCTTGCATCAAATCTTTGACTTGGAAAAGTGCATCATTTAGTTACAACCCTGTAATTGATGCATGCATGTGACCTAAAGTACACTTTAACCTTATCACCTAATTTATAAATTAATTTAACCTTCAGAGGGGAAATAAACCCAGGGGGGAGTACTCGCCTAAGACGGTATACAGGGGGTGTGCCGCTCTAATGGGTAGCTTTTTTGGCAAAAATCCCTAAACATGGGGTATGATTTTGTGCTGGAAATCCCTAATAATGGGGTCACTTTTTTACAAATGAGTCTATTTTCGCGATTTTTTTGTCTATTTTCCGCGAAAATTTGCAAAAATTAGGTACATTTTCCCGATAATTTGCGAAAATTGGGTCTAAAATGAAGCAAAACCCCTAGAAACGGGCACCAAAATCACCCCTAAAAATGGGTAGGGGTTTTGAATCTCCAGCGGCACACCCCCGACCAAACCAAATCCAAGTACCCCCCCCCCGGAAATAAACATACATTCTCTCCTGGTTCACAGAAATATTTGCCGAACCAGTAGGCCTACGATGATATTTGGTATGATATCTACTTCTTTTAGACAATTAGCATGCACACTGTTTTCCTTTTGATTTATTGATAAATCTATCAACTCAAGTCAAAGTTTAGTCCTGGTATCTCCATACTCACCCAATATTTCCATGTTACAAGATAGCATATAAAATCAATGAAAAGAGAGACAATAAAAGTGTGGTTAATTTCTTAGTCATACAACATAATGATATTTAAGGCTGTAGATTAGTCAGAGAGCACTGTTTTCATATGTGCAATCCAACACGCTGGTCTATTCATCCACTCAGCCAAATGTGAAGTTTACAGACCATGGAATTACCAATACCACCAGACCCAAGACTCATCCAATACTACATGTACTCTACCCGGCACATGGTTTCCCAGTCTATTTCCGGCCGAGCAAAACTGTCCGAATGCGTATCGGTTGCAACGTGTGTCAATGTTACAACCGTAATAAAAACAGTCATAAAATGTCATAAATGTCATGAAACTCGAAAAAATGACAATAATATTTCAAAGTCCTTTCACATTATTCAGGTAACCTTAATGTGTTGAATTACAACTATCAAGGAAAGCCCTCCTAACAATTCATATGCGCTTCAGGAGGCCATTCAGTAGGTCGTTTTTAATGTTTGACATACAGAAATGTGACATTGACACAAGTTACAACCATTACGCATTCGAACCCCGTTCTCCAGACCCTGATATTGATCAAAATTACCACAGTTGGTTTTGTTTCAAGTAATTGATGTCCGTCAACTGAGGAAATAAGCACAACCCACATGATACATGGTCAACTTTTCAAGATTTAGCCTTTTATTTTGTATGTCAAGATTGAAAACATAATGGTTGTAACATGTGTATGTCAAAAAAAATGTTACAACCGTTACCATAGGGTTTGTGTACAAAAAAAATTGACATTAAGCTAGTTATTCTGAAATTTTGCTCGCTTTCGCCCTGCTACTTTAAAGTAGTGTTGGCCAAATATGAGCTAGAAAATCAATTTGAAACAAGATTTAGAGCCACAAACAAAAAATAAAGGTCTAATTACTGTGGAAACACCCAGATGGGCTATCATATGCGCAGCAAAAAGCTAAGTCTTTGCAAGCTTGCCCCCTTAGCTCAGTTGGATAGGCGGGAGACTGCCACAAAGGCGACCCAGGTTCGATCCCCGGCACGGCGGTGCCTGTTTTCTCCCAAATTTGACCGTTTTTTATCCCCTGATAGTTTTGTTCCAAAAACATGCAGCCAGGGTTAGGGTTACAGACCACTTTTTTCTTTTCTATCAACCCTGACAGCCCTGAATGCTAAAAAATACTACTCTAACACGTGCTGGTAGTGCATGCTTCACCAGTCTATCTAAGACCGCGCCCAGTCGGTCTATCGTATGCTCAACAAATATGTTTTTCCGCCCAAATTTGACACTTTTTTCTCCCCTGATAGTTTTGTTCCCAAAAATATGCCGCTGGGGTTAGCGTTAAGAAAATCTAGCTATAGCATGCCACAATTTGACTACAATTCTAACTAGTGATTTCCTATTATAATTACATCAGTAAGTAATTGGAAAAGAATACTGAACCAAGCAAATATAAAATATTGTACTATGAAAATCCCCAGTGTCGCAAAGCATGTTGGAATTACCCCACAAATCTTGTTTGCCTATTCATCAGTAGGGCTCAAATCAGATTTTTTATTTATAAGAACAAAAGGAGTTTGAGTTCTGTCTAAAAGCGAGAAATTCATAACATTGGCAGATACAAAATTTAACTGTTAATAGATCAATTTTATATAACTCAACTTAAAGGGGCACTAAGAGATGTGTTGGGGACTGTGCCCTCAATTATGATAAAAACTGGGATTAGTATATTTTTATAATTGCATTACAATGTATGAACTTACACCTGTAAGGATTAGAAAAATCAGCCCTCTTTGTACAAGAAAACGTTGATTCAAAAATGCTCGCACAGCCGGGACGAGCATTTTACGTCCGACAGTATTCCCCTGCAGTACGTGTGATACATAACGCGAACCATATTTGCATAGAGGGCGTTTTTTAATAAATAGCGATGATATTGTTTTAATCAAGTTTTGCTGTGTTTTTGTTAGTAGAAACAACAATAATGGCAATTTTTAATGTTCATCTTGAATTCTGAAGTAAATTTTTAAACATTTAAAATTTTCAACACCACTTACTGTCCCTTTAACAGTGAAAGTTTTTTTGTTTTTCTGTAGGGTATAACATATTGATGCGAATGGTTGATTCATTACAGCTGGTTTAGAAGCCCTGATTAGTCTTGCTTTGAAGGGCCACATTGAAGGGCCATTAGTTATCTGGAGAAAACATTAACTAAACCAAAAACCATGAAAACACCCCATGAAGCATAAAAGCCACTATAGTACAAACACTCTATTAAAGGAGGTATCCAGCAATAAAAACATTGTGCATTTATGTTAGAAAAATAATTATTGAGCCCAAATTGCGTAGTTATATAGAAAAAAAACACCATACTTAATCATAAAAAACTAATAAAAACTGCCATCTCTCAACATGCCATTTCTAAAAATGTGCAGTGATTTATGTACCGGTTTCAATGACGTCATGATTATTGCTGCATTTGCGCACTTGCATTGTATAACTATGATTTCATTGATACCGGGACTTTCGATCACCGCAAATTAAAAAAATGGCATGTTGAGTGATGGCAGTTTTTATTCAAATTTATGATGTGTTTTTCCATAACTGCGCGATACCCCACAATGCAATAAAAGACAAGTCTATCAGTGGAATACACACTGACATTACATTCTTATTTCAAGTCGGATGAAGCGCAAGTGTAAGGGGGCACAGCACTAAATAAGTGTCCCATTGGATTACATGTAAAATAGGGCTAAAAGAGTCTCGATTTTGGGTCCTTAGTAACCTTTTTTTGAATGTCTCGAATGCTTCATTCTAATTAATAAGTATTAACATTTCAAAAATTGTCAAGAAGTGTTACGTCTTCCACTTAGATTTTACGATAAGATCATTCAAACAGCACCACCCACCCCTATTTTCAGCCCAAACTATCACCTTCTGACTGCCTCCGAGCACGCATGTTCATCCACATGATACATTTTTTGGTTAAATCAAAAATCAACATTTTGCGATATCCTTATCAAAGTACAAGAGATAATCTTTCATTTTAATTATAAAATGCTACCCTCATGTCAAACTGAGTCCCAAAGGACCCCAATTAACGAGGATTGATTTATTGTTGTGTACCCGTAACATCTATACTGACACAAGGTGGGGTATACCTTTGCACCCATAAAGTGTGTCTAGCAATTTGTGTGTGAAATATTGGCACATAGGGCATTACCTATCTTCTATGTACAGGCTTGAGCTTATATGGGAGGGGTGAAGAGGTTGCACACAGCCTTAGGGGTTGGGCTATTCGAACTGATTTAAGTAGGGATGTTCAGTTATCAAGATATCAACAAAACGATCAAAGTTCTATTTGTGTTTATTTTTCATTCAAACTAGAAGTCAAAGGCTTTAAGTGAAGGTTAAGTGAAGGCTGTTTCAATGAAAGGGGAGGTGGTGGGCAGGGGGATCTCAACATACTCTTGGTAGGCATGGCATCATGGTTCTCAAATGGAGGCTTAACCCTAACTCTAACCCCAACTTTTTTCAGAATTTTTTTTTTCAACATGGAAAATTGACCAAAATATCCCCCCCGATCCCCTGGTATTTGAACCACGGACCTCCAGCACCAGCAGCTTGCGATTCCCCACTACACCATGGGTGTCAAGGCTACTTGGCACAGTGTACTGCGCCAAGGCACAGTATACTGCGCCAAGTATATGGGCAGTATACTGCGCCAAGTATAGGGGGCTGGGTCCATTTTTTCATTGAAAAACTTCCACGCCAGGTGGTACCAACTTGCGCAGTCGTGGTATTTTGTGGTATATGGTAGGGTTATGAATTGAAAGACTTCCAAAATGTCTTCTCCCCAACCCTATCCTGGTTAAAATAACAGCCATTTTCAGGTCTGACAACAAGACAACCCTGACACACAGCTACACATGGTGGTATCATTCACAAGAACAGATTGATAAAGTCATGTCAATTTGCCATAAAGTGTAAATAAATCATAATAAATTGTTGTTTATGATCCATTTAAGTGCAAGAGAAATGACTAATAATAATAAAAGTGTCAAGATATGAATAGAGGTTCATACAAAGTGTAGGCATAATTGATCAAAGTATGTTTATAGATTAAGGGAGCATAATAAAGGGCACGTCTCCGGCACTCCCCTTTCCTCTATTTTCCCACCTTGAAAATCATAAAGCGACAAAAAACAATCCTTGTTCTACGGGTAAACGAACCTCTAAGGTAGGGTCAGTCGGTCAGGCATTGTTGTTTGTTTGGAGAGTGGTTTGAACATTTTGAAGAATTTGCAAAATATGCCAAATGTTTTCAAAAACTTTTAAAAATATTTTCAATAAATTTGTAAATAAATAAATCCCAAATTCAAAAAGAAGGAAAATAATGGATCGGTTGGGCCTGTGGAGCAGGATTTTATTACAAATGCTGCTAATTAGAAGCGACGATTTTTTAACAATACGGCTCTTCACATATAAAACAAACCACTTGTATGAATTAATATGTCTATTTTCAAATATTTATAACTCAGTTTCATGTCAAGCTAGCTTTACAGTATAAGGAGAGATTTTTTCTTCTTCAATTTTTAATTTTTCAAAATTTCTCTAATTTTGGTCTCATTAACCTTAACACAGAGTACTCCAAATAACTATGATGCGGTGAGCTCGTTCCACCCGGCGCGGCAGTTTTTCGATGAAATAATGGCCCCAGGCTATATACTTGACAAAGTATACTAAGCCAAGTATGGCCCTTTTCCCCCTCGCTTTTTGGCCGTGCCAAAAAAAATCTTTGGAAAAGGTGCCTCAGGGGTTAGCATTAGTGGATATGGTATCAAAAGTAAGCTCTCTCAGGTAGACGGAAGGCTAGAACATGGGCTAGAACATGTGTACGTGCGCAAACAGATGCTGCCTGCTGTGCGGTTCTGTGTTGCGTTACTGCGTAGTAGGGTTAGTCTAAATGGTCACAAAGACAAACGGGATGAAATCTATGTGCCCATCCTACCATGACCTCTGACGGTCTTGTTCACCCTATTAATTACTCCTTATAGCTACAAAATAATACACCACACAGAAATATACCAGCAGGGGCATTATTCCATGGCTTACCTTACCTTTATATAAGATTTTTCTGAATTGAAACACAGTGTAACTTTTGTAGAATATGGGAAACCATTTGAAGAGCACTGTCTAATGAAAAAAGTTGCATTTGGCAGTGTAACTCAAGATCTCTCAAGATTTCAAAAAAGAAATATTAATAATAAATTAATCTAAAATGAATCAAAACCTTTGAGGGTTTCAATTCCGCAGATCAATAAACTTGACCAATGGGCATATGTCACCTAAATAATCCCCTGTGGTGGTTACGTTTTTTTTACCCATTTGCCGCCTATAAAATAAGCATAATTCAATCCCATCATACAAAATTAAAGTATCTTTATTCTATTTGTCCGTCACAAGACAGTGACGTAACTATACAGGCGCACCATTTACGCACGCGTATGTGTCTTCCGCCTTTCTACGCGTGAGTGTATATACCAGCTTTTCGAGGAGGCACGCACGTTTATGTACTCAATTAATGAATGACGCAGTTACATCACTGTCTCATGATGGACAAATACACTATAATCAATGCACATTACGCAGATTATATAAGAGATGCATTACACCAAATTCTGCACATCACACTACTAATCAATACACACACCCACTAATTGTTTAATTGACGGATGGAACATGCTCCATAGCACGCAAATCAATGCACTCTGAACATTTTCACTGTTTATAATGTCATATTATATTGATATCTTTTTATCATTTATAATATTAAAGTGAAGAGGTCAATACTCATCCCCGTAAGACACTTTTGCCCAAGGGGGGGCGTTTTCACCAACATTTTCGTAAAAGGTTGCCCCAAATTTTGTCCAAGTCAGTCACCTCGTGAATTTCACGTAAGTGGGGGGGGGGGGGGGTAGAAGTCAAAAAAATTCGCACATCAAAAAATTTTGCACGAACACAAAATTTCGCAGTCCAAAAAGCACTGTAGTCAATGTTTTATGAGTAGTTTTACTATCATTGATATTTGAAACTAAGAAAAACACAATTTTTACCTTAAAAAAAAAAAAAAAAAATTCAAAGGGGGGGGGGGGGGGGGGGGGGCCATCACAACCGTCGCCCCCCCCCCCCCCCCCCCCCCCCCCCCCCCCCCTGACGGGCCTGATCCTAATGGTTTAACTTTTTCTCGATTTTTCCTCGGAACCTTGCAGGAAATGCAGTACTGGATTTGTTATGACATATAACTGGATTCAAAGTTTCCTGTCTCCTGTATAAATATGTTGTGATTTCAGGTAACCTTTGCTGCACGCAAAATCTGAAAATCAGTCAAGCTTTGCTTAAAGGCAATCTCACACATGTCATCTCAATGTTAGTATTAGTAGATTTGCCTATCTAGGGGAGTGAGTAAAGATGGTTTGAAAATTACATCAAATGGAAAGATCAAAAGTATGTGAATTGTGGTCAAATGCTGAAAATGATAAACTCTTGCAAATAGGAAACCAGGAAATTCAACATTGAGTCATATTATGACTTATAAATGGTCTTATATCAGACCTGAGAAAACCATTCATGAATTGAAATAGAAGAGGGTATGTCATAATTGATCATATTGTAAAGGTTAATTGGAAGACATGACACTCATTGATGGGTTTATTTACATTTAAAGTATAATTTATAACCTCATACATTCAGACATCTTAAGTATTTGCCGCGAAGTTTATGTGTAATCCAATTAGCACTTTGTCAAACGGGTCAGATGTTTGAGTTCTGAACTATAATCAAAATGATCAGACAATTCTATGGCAAGTACTATAATTCTCCTGGGACACAGTATCCGGAAGTTATAGAACAGGATAGTTAGTGTAATGTCAATTATGATAGCACCCATCTACTGCCCTCTATGGTGGATAAATGTTGTACACACTTCTATTTCTTAAAATTGATATCAATAGATGGCGCTATTTAAATCCTAGATTTGACCAGACGATGCCGGATACGGGCGTGTTTTCAAATATTCAAGGTTAAATTGTGCATACGAGGTTACGTGATCAAGTGAATGGGACGAACGCTTAACAACGGATTAAATTCAAAATATGATACTGACACTGGAGTTGGTTATCAAACTCCCGCGATTTTAGGCTGAAATAATTTACAATGTGTGATGAATTTTATGGGATCATATAATCAAAATCCATTGTTACATTGAAACCAACAGAAATTCAAAATTTACGACTGTTAGTGTCCGGCATCGTCTGGATTTGACTTTTCGAGAAATTTAGTTGACTTAGTACTGTTGGTTGCAGTGTAAGTTGTGCAGTCAGTATTGATTAAGCCCGGCAATCTTGATCTTAAAGCAAGGTCCAAATGTATGACTACTGCGATCACAACTCATGAATACGCTTCACACCACCTGAATCCTCATACAATAGGCTATACCAATAATATCTTTTCTATTTATTTAACCCACCCATGTTCTTGTTTTAGTTTCTTTGTATTTCTGTGTGCAAGCTCTGATTCTTTAGATAACGGCCCTGTGCATGTTTAACGCTTTCCACAGGGCAGGCGTCTGTAGACAACAGTTCCAAAATGTCATAAAATGAGAAATGCATTAAGGGGGATTAAGGGGGGTGTGAACCCTCAGGTATAGCCTCTGTAAAACTGCCGTAACTTCTTCATTATTCTTTTAATCTATAGGTAAAACTGCCGTAACTTCTTCATTATTCATTTAATCTATAAGTACCTCCAAAATCATAAAAATCACATTTTTGGCACTTTTTGGTCAATAATTCAAAAAATAAATCAGATATTTAAATATTCTAGAGAATTTTATTAGGATTATAATACAAGGCGGTTCTCGAACGGCGCGTCTCGCCTGTTCATCAAAAGTGACTTGAAAGAAATGATGATGAAACATATGATACAATGTAGCACTGTCACAGAGGTATGCATTGTAGTTAATGCAAGGGATGTAATACCTTGAAAAATGTAATCAACAAAAAGAACAAACCAACCCCTTCCCTACACCAAATCACATCAAGATAGGCCTTACGGATCTTATTTGACCCCAGATGACCTCTGATGACCTCGAAAAATTGATCAACAAAAAGAACACACCATTCCTCTTCCGTCCACCAAATCCTATCAAGATAGGCCTTACAGATCTTATTTGACCCCAGATGACCTTGAATGACCTCCGATGACCTTGAAAATTTAATCAGCAAAAAGAATACACCACCCCCCTTCCCTCCACCAAATCCAATCAAGATAGGCCTTACTGATCTATTTGACCCCATATTTGACCCCGATGACCCCGAAAAATTAATCAACAAAAAAAACCCACCATTCCCCTTCCCTCCACCAAATCCCATCAAGATAGGCCTTACTGATCTATTTGACCCCATATTTGACCCCCGGTGACCCCGAAAAATTAATCAACAAAAAGAACACAACACCCCCTTCCCTCCACCAAATCCCATCAAGATAGGCCTTACTGATCTATTTGACCCCATATTTGACCCCGATGACCCCGAAAAATTAATCAACAAAAAGAACACACCATCCCTCTTCCGTCCACCAAATCCCATCAAGATAGGCCTTACTGATCTATTTGACCCCCGATGACCCCGAAAAATTAATCAACAAAAAGAACACACCACCCCCCTTCCCTCCACCAAATCCCATCAAGATAGGCCTTACTGATCTATTTGACCCCATATTTGACCCCCGATGACCCCGAAAAATTAATCCAAAAAAAAACCACCATCCCTCTTCTGTCCACCAAATCCCATCAAGATAGGCCTTACTGATCTATTTGACCCCATATTTGACCCCCGATGACCCCAAAAAATTAATCAACAAAAAGAACACACCACCCCCCTTCCCTTTACCAAATCTCATCAATATAGGCCTTACTGATCTATTTGACCCCATATTTGACCTTGAATGACCTCCGATGACCTTGAAAATTTAATCAGCAAAAAGAACACACCACCCCCTTCCCTCCACCAAATCCCATCAAGATCGGCCTTACGGATCTTATTTGACCTCATATTTGACCCCGATGACCTTGAATGACCTCCAATGACCTTGAAAATCTAATCAGCAAAAGAACACCCCACCCCCTTCCCTGACATCAAGTCCCATCAATATAGGCCTTACGGATCTCTAGATATCGCGTCACAACGCGTCTCAAAAGTTTTACGCATATTTGACCCCGATGACCTTGCATGACCCCCGATGACCTTGAAAAATCAATCAGCAACAGAACGCACCACCCCCCTTCCCTCCACCAAGTCCCATCACGATAGGCCTTACGGATCTCCAGATATCGCGTCACAAAGGTATTTCTTAGCACACGGCATACGGCGGACGGCATACGGCGGACGGCATACGGCGGACGCCGGACGCCGGACAGAAATAGTGATAACATAGTCTCTTTCTGATAACATCAGGCGAGACAAAAACTAGAACGACAAAATTTGACAAAATGTTCATTTTTAATTATCTTTTTCAAACCTATATTGGGTCAAATGTGTTTTTTATAATTTCTCCAAAATAATCAATTTCATTATCATGGTTGGATTCATTGAACCCTTTTCTTCAAGATTAAATGAATAATGAAGGAGTTACAGCAGTTTTATGGAGGCTATGCTGAGAGTTCACACCCCCTTAAAGTAAGTACAGACATGCATAGTATTGGTTCAGTGATTCTTGCTATAAGAATTTGAAAGTTGGGAAAAACCAAACAACTCATTGCTGCGTGGAAAGTGTTTCCGCTTCATATCAATTAAATGTTATGCCTAAGCCCTGGAGGATCCTGCGATCGCGATTTTCTCGCCGTGATTCTCGGGTTTTACCATTTGCCTCGGTTTTCTAAAAGTATGCCGAGATTTCGTTGAATTGTTGGTTTTTTCTTCAACAAACAAAATTTCGAATTTCTACACAAAGATCGACCGTAATTAGTCCAAGAAAATCTTGAAATGTCATGTTAAATTTCGATCTATCGAACTAATCATACCAATGCAAACTTGGTTGTAGCCTTGATCAGGCTTTCTAAAATTTGTATCGGGTTGTAGTCCAGGCTATGATACCAAACTCCTTGTGCATACTGATATTAATAAATAATAACAAGTCCTACACGCTTATTTATTTAGTGCGATAAACTTAGCATCCAAACTGCCGCCCCTTCACTGACCCACCAATGACTCACTGAACACGCCGGGCGAAGCCCGGTGTAAACTGTGTAGTGATCGCCATTGAGATACCATCCCGGGAGAACGAAGTTCGAGTGAGGCCGCTTGCGGCCGAAAGCCTTGTACAATCTGTTATGACTGGTGAAGTAATTTATGCTAATTGCATAAACATGTTGACCCGCCTCCACTAGTGTTGAAATAGCGCAATTTAATGAATATTTACGATGTTTACCAGTCAAAGGCTGCTTGTCTTTTCTGATTGGATGTTATACCTTATGAATAATACATATTCGCCATATTTGGGAATATTACCCCCCACGAAAAACCCTTGGATTTCCATCAGTTTTATAAAGTGAAACATTAGATTGGTATTGCAGAATGTGCAAGGCTTCGTGTTCAGCACAGCTCTCAGCTCATAAATCCTATGTCACTTGTCTTAGCACGCTATAATCAGCTTAATAGAGAAAGGTGGGATTTCCGTGTTATGGTGTTAGCAAGGTCAATATGGGACTGGGTTATTTTAAATGATTTTAGAAGCCTGGTCAAGGCTAACTTGACCATGCACAATGATTAATGATGCCGCCTAGGTTGCTGGAAACGGGTTTCATAAAGAATTGACTAAGACTCTGCCGCCCTCTACATTTTGTTATCAATGTAACGTACGGTAATTTTTAGGATCGACTGGAAGCCACTAGGGGATGTACTCAAGATGGCGGCGCGTGTTCAAAACAAATATTTCTTCCGTATAAAAAATGTCAAAACGGAGGACATTAATTAGAATATTACGCAAATTATGAAACTCCTCTGCCAGGGATAAATTTGGAAATCAATATATTTTCTCGCAGAGAAGAAAAATGGACTATAAAGTAAGCTTCTTTACTTTTTAAAGAGGTGATATTTGAGGGTGATCTTTTGGTCACATTTTTGGTCGCGGTTTCTCGCATTTAGTTTATTTTCGCGTCATTTCTCGGTTTTGGTTGCAAATCCCGTGAATCATGGTTTAAGTAAACTCGCCTCTCGGTTTTTGCCTAAAAAAACATGGGATCCTCCGGGGCCTAGTTATGCCCCATCTTCTATTACACACCGGCACATAGCAAAAATGTGCTGACATTTCAAAAAAAGAGTCATCAATTTCTGGAGCATTAAAGAAAAGAAAATCATCATTCAGCACCAATCTCTTGGTAAACAGAGCAACCAGTAATCATAATCACTATTTGAACTGTGTGGATCAGCTAAACTTTCAAATGAAATCATAAATTTATCCAATACCTTAGTTGATCTAAGTAATTTCATTTTCTAGCTACCTAATCTTTTTTAACTTCCTACAAATCTCAAGACACAAAACGAGAAGGGCACTTGGAGGCCAGTTTCTGAAGAAGAGGCTACTTTTTATTAGACTTTGCTGGTCATATGAACTAGTAGCCAGCCCTCGCAGTAACCGACGGAACCGACAGCAATTGCCGTCGGTGCCCCTGCCGGCTGCCATACAGCCCTTAAAAATCTTTCCTCAACTGACGGCAGTCACTTGCTGTGCCCTCTGACGAGATTGCCATCGGTGCCCTTTTTTTAAGATGACTACTTTTATTATATTTATAGCTACTATTTTACTACAACACGTACCGCGCATGTCTGTTAATCGATTATTTTGATCGATGAAGGATAATCATCTCTTTTGCATGCTCTAATCGCGGTCGTTTCTACACGATAAAATACTCAATTTTGGTTAAAAATATCGATACGATACTCAGGAGTTAGATTGAAGTCAACTACAGTGATCGTAAGTTCAGGACAATCAACCGATAGCGATCAGTCGTGAATATCGTCAAGTACTTAGCAATGATTTGGAACTATTTAGAATGAAAAAAAGATGTAAAACTTTTCATCAGGAGGTACTGAATTTGCTAAGCGGTGCTTAAATGAAATAGGCAGTATAGAGCCCAATAGACGATGCAATCATAACTTACCGGTATTGAAAATGTCTCTGCTAGATACTTCAAGATAGCCGCTTCTTTCGATAGCAAGTTAGTTCTCTCTACCAAATTTCCTGCTAACCTATTGTCAAATTCTTTGCGTACCAATGAGGCAACAGAGTCTAAGATAATGAGGCGGATACCCTTGGAGATGAGGTCTTCTTCCAGGGTCTGTAACCTGGGGCAAAATGACAAGTTCTAATAAATCAAAGTCTTTAGGACAATATCGGAGATGCAAATCACTCCATCAAATGGTAAGCTGCTACAAACAGTCATTGACACAATAAGAAAGTTGAGTTGGGTTGCCATTTTAAGATGAGTCAGTCTAAGGGGTCGTCCATAATTTTCGCCATTTTCAGTTACGTACAAAGCGTACGTAAGAGGGGGGAGGGGGTCGAAATATACCCCAACCGTACGTAACTTAAATGGCGATCTTGAGAGGCGGGATTTTTTTTTTAAAGTACAAAATAAAATAAAATCTCGCCATTTATTGCGTACGTAACTCGAGGGGGGAGGGGGGTAAAAAGTTACGTACGCTCTGTACGTAAGTGAAAATGGCGATAATTTTGGACGACCCCTAAAGCCATGGCTAGTTTGTATGCAGCTTGTGTTGGTAAATGGTGTTAGACATCTTGTGGTTTTATTTCTCTCTTTTTAAATCATTTTTGCCCTTTCATAATAAATTATGTGATTCCTAATTGCCATTTTTATCAACTCATCACAATTAGCAACCAAACTCTACGGGGGACGATTTCACTGAGCCAATTATAAAAAGCTTAGGAAGTACATTTCCCTGATAATACCACTGAACAAGATTCTTGATCAGGATCAAAATATTTCAACATTAGTAAGTTAGTTAATAAGGCCAACAATAGCGCATATCCTGTTGATCACATATCAGGCTCAATTCCAGTGCAATGATGTTTGTGTCTGTGTGAATAAAGAAAATTGTAAGGCTATAAAACCATTTCAAATCCAAAAATATTTGATCGGTTCTAGATGTTTCCGATTAGCCAAGTGTTTTTGGCAAAAATCAAACGTATTTTCATTCAGTGTCTTTAATAACCCCTGTGTAGATTGCGCTGGTGTTGGTGAGATATTGCCTTCCTCACAAAGTTGTATTTTGCACTGTTTCAGTAACAAAAACGGTGAGATAAAAGAGATTCGGGGGTAAAACCTTCACATTTTACCTTCAGCTCAATAAATGTTGATATCAATGCCATTGTTGATCAAGTTTTACTTCTCATAGGTGTACGCTTGTATGTAAACATAGTAAACCACTAAGCAGACAACCAATGCTATGAATGCGATCAACTGCTTTATTACGCAGCGTACACACCTAGTCCCTAGACCAGTTTTTCCAAAGTTTTCCTATCTTGATTTGAAATGGTCTATGACGCATATTTTTGCACCACGCTAACTAGATTACACATTGATGCCACCTCTCAACTTGAGGTGACAAAGAGTATAGATCTTATTTGAATATTATTTGAAACAATTATTTCCTGATTAGATTATAATAAACCTAATGGTCCTTATGCACAAAACAACTTAAACCTGGTGTAATTTAAGCCCTGGTCTAAATAAAGAATAGTCCTCCCAGAAAGGATCCTTTTATGCTTTGATGTTGTCGTTCTATATTATTAATGAACCTTCTAAGAGGCTATACATTTTATTGTTACATTAACTTAATTAGGCAACTCCACTTTTACTTTTGGACTTTGTTACGGGCATACAAATAATACTAGAAGTAGATCTGGTCTGAGACCAGGACACCTTGATTTCCCTTGTTTAGGTCAATGACCCCTAGTGACCCCGTATGACATGTCACTTTTAATCGCTGAAGACCCTATATGTACATGGATCCAAGAAATCTTTTGACCAATTCTGACATTCATCGGGTCATTTCCTACCGAAAAATAGCATTTTGAGTGCGAGGAGTGAAAATTTACATCTTGACCCCTAGTGCCCCATGTTGACCTTTGACCCCAAGAAAATGATTTACTTTTGTTCTTGTCTTATCAATACAAATCCGGTCAAAATTGGAGCATGTCTTATAATTTACCCCTGTTTAGGTCAATGATCCCTAGTGACCCCATATGAAATGTCACTTTTAATCGCTGAAGACCCTATATGTACATGGATCCAAGGATATGGGCATTTCCTACCGAAAAAATAGCATTTTGAATGCGAGGAGTGAAAATTTACATCTTGACCCCTAGTGACCCATGTTGACCTTTGACCCCAAGAAAATGATTTACTTTTGTTCTTGTCTTGTCAATACAAATCCGGTCAAAATCGGAGCATGTCTTATATTTTACCCCTGTTTAGGTCAATGATCCCTATAGGCCGGGAGCCCAGAAGGTTTAATCAGCTGAGAAGATACAAAAGGTTTGATGGTCTGATACGTTTAATTGGGTGCTATGAGTCAATATTTTATATTGCTGCCGTGTCGAAGCCTGTACGGGTGGCCGCTATAGAAGGTCAAAGGTCATATAGGGGTCAAAATGTAAAAATGGTCTGATTGTAATGAAATGCATATCAAACTCTTCCTGAGACCATAAGGAGCAAAAAAGGAAATGGTTGTATTTCCACCCAATGTTTAGTTTCCGAGATGTAGGGCAAAATAGGTCAAAGGTCAAATTTTGCCTCAATTTTTTTGCACAGGGGCCAAATTCTCAAAATGCTCCTATTTTAATGAAAATGGTCTCAAATTGTTCAGATGGATGCCACGAGTCATAAAAAGAATAGTTTGCCATATCTACAAGTTAAGCATCTATTACTTTCATTAGGTCAAAGGTCAGCACACATTAGCGGTATAGCCTCCTGACCATTGACCTAATAAAACTAATAGAAGCGTAACTTGTAGCTATGGCAAACTATTCTTTTTATGGCTCGTAGCATCCATCTAAACGATTTGAGTCCATATTCATTAAGATCGGAGCATTTTGAGAATTTGACCCCTGTACAATGAATTTGAGGCAACATTTGACCTTTGACCTATTTTGCCCTGCATCTTGAAAACTAGGCATCGGGTGGAAATACAACCATTTCCTTTTTTGCTCCTTATGGTCTCAGGAAGAGTTTGATATGCATTTCATTACAATCAGACCATTTTTACATTTTGACCCCTGTATGACCTTTGACCTTCTATAGCGTCCACCCGTACAGGCTACGACACGGCAGCAATATAAAATATTGACTCTTGGCACCCAACTAAACTAATCAGATCATCAAACCTTTTGTACCTTCTCAGCTGATTAAACCTTCTGGGCTCCCGGCCTACTAGTGACCCCATATGAAATGTCACTTTTAATCGCTGAAGACCCTATATGTACATGGATCCAAGAAATCTTTTGACCAATTCTGACATTCATCGGTCATTTCCTCCCGAAAAAAATAGCATTTTGAGTGCGAGGAGTGAAAATTTACATTTTAATCCCTAGAGACCCCAAATGTTTTTTTGATTTTAAAACCCAAACTATATAATATATGCGTATGGTCATAAGGAATATGTTGTCTGATTTTGACGATCCTAGATCATTTCGCTAAATTGCATGGCTGTTTTAGGTGAAAATCACGTTTTCGCCCCTAGTGACCCTTGTGTGACCTTTGACCCCTAACTGTGAACACCCTATATATGAAAGTCAGGTAGGGGGTCCTACTGACCAAGTTAGGTGATTGTAGCATGTAAACTGTAGAAAAAATAGCATTTTTTAGATGGGTTGGGAAGAAGAAGAAGAAAGAAACCGTTGGAATACAGTACCTCGATTTTGTGAAAAAAAATCAAGGTAACAAAAGAATACAATAGTACTTCAAGAAGGACTATTCATCATTTAGACCTGGTTTGACCCGGTCTACCTTGTTTTGTGATACCGGCCAATGAATCTGACCAAACTAAAATGTGTTGAATAAGTGCTGACCAACCTTGCAAGTAGACTATGACAAGTTGACTCCAAGTATAAGTGAACCCTACTTGTCAGGGAAACAAAAGCTTCATCGCTATTGAAATGCTGTGGACACCTGTGACGTGCTACTTCTACAAGCCTGTAAACAATCAAATATATGCACACAATAAATGACAAGTTATGTAAACTTACACCTGCTATTAAAATACACCTGCTGTTAAATACAATACATTATGTGTTTTAAAACAAGCCTACATTGCATAACAAATTCAACTGTCACCTTGAATTTTAATTAAAAGATAATGACTGCGTATCAGTTGTTTAGAGGTAACTGTGAAGAATCGAAACATTTTCACTTTGGAACCGAGGAATTTCACAAGGGTTATTGACAAATAGACTGATCAAAGTCATTATCCTGATTCAAAACCAATTGAAAAAGTCGTTTAATGATACTCGACGGTAATTGAACTTCATTAAAAAAGTACGCTTTACAGCAATTTAACCATGCTTCACCCATTACAAATCGATCAATCTGATCGAAAATTGTGCAAGCGAACCACTCACACGTCACATATTTACTATGCTGTGCAAAATACGCCATGCATTTCTTGGCAATACGCGTATTGTTTTGGTGATCGAACTTGATATGCATTATACGCGGGTGACTTAAAATTTACGCGGAAAGACGGCCTTTGATTGGGTTGCACATATCGCATATATTTTTTTGAATTGGGTAAATATGCCTTCATCCAAAGAGATCCAGTGATGATATGTGGGATTCTGCCTTCTTTAGAACTCTGAAGATGTAGGCCACCTGTTGAAGGTTGAATTGGCTTACATTTTAGTATTGTTTTCACTTTATTTTGGGTTTAACACATATTCAAATCCACCTTTTTCATTCTATGACTGCTCTCCAACTACCTACAGTACAGATCGAAATAGAGTGAACAGTGCGATGTCGTTGACAGTGCAATGACTTTGAGCTGATAGTCCGCTGACGTTGCGCTGAAAGTCCGATGACATTGCGCTGATATTATGTCCAACTTTTTTGGAGACAGCGCGACGTGTTTAGAGAGCCAAAACTGCGTTGACTGCTGCATGTCTTTCATTATTTACAAACAATTATCCACTTGAAGCTTGTCATACAATCGATACATGCATGAATGGTGAATGAAGTGTGTTGTAATAGCCAATTATCAGTCTGCCGACTAAAATCAATACATTATTTAGTTTGTTAGTTTCCCTTCAGTTGGGACATGTTCACTCATTGCAATATGTTTTTTGGGTGTTTTTTTACAAGAACCCGCGGCGAACCCGTTATACGACAAGGATTGGGAGTGTTGAAATAAAAACTCGAAAATAAAAATTGTCTTCCGGGTCCGCAATAAATTATATTTATGTCTGACGGTTTATCAAAAACTTTGCCGCGAGTAGAGAAACTTGTCCAAGTCAGCCTTATTTACAAATTGCAAGCTGTTTTGTTCCTTTTTCTTGATACTCATTTGAACTGTTATCATTAATTGCTACAAACATGACAAATTTGTTGACTCGATCAATGTTGAATAAATGCCAGTTTCATAATATATATAAGCGGGACAAATATTTATTATAAAAAGGGGGAAGTGATCACCCCGATAGATGACCGGACGCCCAATCATCCCCACCGCCGCCACCTGCCGGGCATCATCGACTTGAATGTTCGCCGAAATTTGATGTGACCTGCGGCAGTGCCGCGCCCGTGTTTACATCAGTAGCTACGGCGGTCGGATCTCTGGTCGTAGGCCTACACCGTACCCCGCTATGAACGTTGGCCATCAGCGCAACGAGGAAGGTGAATGAAGTAGCAATAAATAATGCAATATTGGTAAGTGAGTTTAAAATTCATGTGTATTTATACTATTTCTAAATTATTAAATGATTATGAGAGAATGCCTTGCATTGTTAAATGATTATGAGAGTAAACCTTCACTAAAATTGTGTTTTCCTTCTTTCTTTTCAGATATCCGTATAAAACCCAGTGGAATTACGATTTCCAATCAAGCTTCAAAGTTTTATACTACATGTACATAGAGTTACAACCAAACAACAGTTAAACCAAACCGTCCCATGCTTTTGTTAATAAAATATTTGTTCTTAAACTGACGTGATCGAGTCTTGTTGTTACGATGTTGTTATTTCAAAGATATTTTTTCCGAATTTCAGTCCAGAATGACAAGCAATTCACACAATGTTAAGATAAATAAATACATTTTATACAAAAACTAATAACATACCCATTCAAGTTTATATATCCGTAAGGCCTAAAAAAATTAATTGTTGTATTGCCCACAGCGCCCGGTCCGAAATTTTCAAAAATAGGACCGGGTTTTTTTATTTTATTTTTTTTTAATTTTTATTTTTAAATACATTTCTTCAATATTTTACCTGTTTTCTGTGCGAAAAATCTCTATCCAAGTAAGTTTTTGTTACAAAGCTACACCAAACTCTTTCATGAACCACAAGAACACCGAATAAACTGGGAATATACTCCGAAAAAAAATCATCCGTTCACCATGACATCCCTCGCCGAGTCAACCATCAGAAACACAACAAAAATATAGCTCGAAGCATCTTGGCCCGATTCACGTTTTTGGACCCCGGTTTTTTAATATTTACGAAATGAATCGTATTGGATCCACGAAGGACCATCGAAATCTAAGTGTCGTCTTGCGGCAAAAATATAATACAGTGCACTTGATGTTGTACATATTTAGCATTTTATATTTAAATAATAAAACAAAGAAAACACGAGAAGAAAATAAATATGAGTTTACAAATATTTATTCAGGCATTTAAAAGTAAATACGATACAAAAATAGTATAAAACGTATCTTTTTTGCATTTTCTTACGTAGTTACATTTAGTAAAAAACAGCATCAGCTATACGGTACGGAATGTTTGTAGAATGACGGGCTGTGTAAACCACGGGCTGTCGATACGCGATATGCGACGGTGTTTTGATTTCTTTTAGTTTTGGCTCGCTTGGAAAATGGATTCTTTCGCAGTTTGTATATTGACTCCCTGAGTTTATTTCTGATTTAAAACCTTAGCTTCATTCTTTTAAACTGCTGAAAGCTTAATTTTTTGGAAAAATGGGCCTATAAGTAACCTTTTAAATGGAATCTGTATGAGATATTAAAAAAAAAAAAAAAAAAAAAAAAAAAAAAAAACCCTACCTACCGACCTGTCTAAAAAATTTCACTTGAGGGCAACACAACAATTAATTTTTTTAGGCCTAATCCGGCGACTAAAAATAAAAATCATTACAACCGAAGGCGATTCCTTTTCACCGTCTATGGATTGAAAAAGCATTTTTCGACACGGACCCGAATTGATTCAACTATACAGTACATGTAGGCTACGTACATACATGTATACAATGTAGTATCATATAAATCCGAAGATCACGCAATCAAACTTTGATTTTCAAGAAAAGCCAATTAATAACAACTGTCACTTTTGAAGAAACCCAGATCACGGGCGCCTAGACAAACTGGAATCAACGCGACCTCTTTTTCCTTCTGATGAAAACCGCGCTAATTGATACTTCTTTACCACGAGACATTTGATTGACATGCTTATTGTTTAATAAGAACCGCTTTACCTTATCACTGCTCTGATGATACCGCGCTATAAATTGATCCAGAAACCGTATTTGATTGACATGTACATTATTACAAGCAAATATTCCAAAGGGAAAAAATGCCACAAACAATACCAGTAGCGTAGCCAGGCGGGGGAAAGGGGGGGGGGGGGTAATACCGGGAACTTAGCGGGAAATCGGGTAGGGAATGAAAGGGAGAAAAGGAAGGAAAGGAAAGGGGAAAAAGGGAAGGAAATGAAAGGGAAAGGAAACGGACAGAAAGGAAGACATGCAAATTAGTTGGAAATTGCAGTTTTTCACGCCGGTATGGGGATGCACGCAACGCCTCCCCGGCCCCTCCCCGTCATTTTCTTACTCGACGGCAATTCAAAGTTACATGCAAAACCTGACTACGCCACCGGGTCGAACTGGTGCTCACCGGGAAAAAATACCCTTTGCCCTGACCCCCCCCCCCCGGCTACATCTGCCCAATACAGAACAAGAAGCCCCCGTAAGTGCCAATAAAAAAGGCTATAGTCACTAATAAAGAGGAAAAAAGCATTAAGTCCCAATAACAATCTATTTATAAATAAATTATAACATTACAAATAGTTCAGTATTCGCTGGGGGGGGGGGGCAGGTTGTCAAAACCATTCATTCGTCCTTTGTTTTTATAAAGATGTTTATATTTCACTGTCATAATTTTTCACATATTCGTCGTCATATTCTCGAACGGGATCTAACGCCGACTTCTTGAATCCTTTGCAGTTGCTTGTTATTCGTTCTTCCGTGGTAAATAGCCGCTCGCTGAGAAGGCGCGCCAGCTTCTCGCGACCCTTATCTGCTTGAACAAGGAGTGCGTCCAAACCCTCTGTATGTACCTTTGCTGCAAGAGCGTGTCCCCTCGGATCCTTTTCCGTCACGCGGACATGTTGCCATACCTCTCCTGATGTAGCCCCCATTGGTATCTTACGTTGCTGGCTTGGCGTCAGTCCCTGCCACTGGCGTAAAAGAAGGATGGCGCGTATCAAGGCTGGTGTAGCTGGAGCGGGTGTCTGGATGGCAGGTGGTGTCGGGTGGGTTGGAGCTGGTGGTGTAGTGAAGGCTAGGGTGCGTCGCAAGGCTGGGGCTAGTGGTGTAGCTGGAGCGGGTGTCTGGATGGGTGGTGGTGCGGGTCGCGGTACTGTAGCGGAGACGGTTGTTGCATCGCGCTCCAACGCCAGCAGTCTCTTCTCTATTTCATTCATTCGCTTCATCACATCGGCCATCTTGGTGCAGGAACAGTTTGGGCATGACGAAATACATCGGCCTAGTGGAGTATTCTTCGCCAAGCTGTCCACATATAATCCAAACTGCTATAACAAACAAAAAACGAAAGGAAGTAAAGAAAATATTAAACATTGTGTAGAAGGAATTAAAGTTCGAGAGGTTTCACATCGCGTGTGAATACGACGGCAATGAGATGTGGATGGAGAAGTCAAACCTATTTGATTTTTAAAGGTTGATGGTTGTCATCACATTTTAATAACACCGATTTCCCTCAAACATATGGAGATTTTCATTTCATATGAAAGATCATATATCTGTGATTAACATACTACATGTAGTACTGAAATTTGCCTGTCCAAATCGGCATGATTATGGAGAAATCTGAAAACAACAAGTTGAAATTCGGGCCAGCAATAATCGGTTTTTCATTGCTTCCATACACCGACTTACCTCTGGCTGTACTTCATCCTCATCGCCATGATCGCTATGCATATTCACATGATTTGAATGCCAATCATCACTGTCTACATCGTCCGTATCCGGCTTGTCCAGTGGCGGTAGTTCTGCATGTGGCGACACTTCTGTGTGGGGCGGTGCAGTGTCTTTGGGCGTCGCGGTGTCCATCATCGTCGTCATCATCGCTCTCGTCTCATCCACCTTCGTCTGTATCCAGTTGTCTTCCTCGTCGTCTTCCTCGTCGTCTTCCTGTTGTTGCGGGGTCGGGTCTTCCTGTTGTTGCGGGGCCGGGTCTTGATGTATAAGGGCACTGACAATGTGTCTCCGCTGAGCATAAAATAATATTCATTTTAAATTGTGACACGTCTCGTACAGTGTACGGTCTTATTAATGTAGGCCTAACCCTAAAACGAAACGAAATGCTAACAAAAATATACTAATCTAGTACTAGTACTACGTGCCAGCGCATGGTTCCCCAGTCTATATCCAGTCGTGCCCCAGCATGCAGGCGGGCTATCATTATACATGTACGCAGCAAGTGTTTGCAAGAATGTCCTCCTCACCTCTAGCTCACTCTTTCAGCTACCACACAGCCCAGATAGTCCACACAGGGGCGGGTTCGATCCCTGGGCGGTGCTGGCTTTCCCGCTCAAATTTGCCCAGTTTTGATCCCCTGATGATAGTTTTATTCCGATATTTTTTATCATTTTTTAAACCAAATATTTAAGGTTAAATTTAAGTTCTGCATACTTCCGCCTCCCCCTCGTACGGCGCGACGCGCGAGGTTTAAAGTGAAAAAGTATTTAAAAAGACATCTCCGATTCAGAGACACGTGTGGATGGAGTTGATGACAGAAACGCTGTTTTCAATATGGTCAGCATAGTTAACACTTTCCACGCGGCAGCCAGTGCAGACGACATTAAAAAAGCTTCAAAATGTGTCAAAAATGTCAACATTGTTGAATTTCATTACCATATTTGGAGTCACCATGGGAAATGCATTGAACATGTTGGAATAAGTACAAACATGCCTATAGTATTGGTTCAGTAATCCTTGAGATAGACTTTGAAAATTGTGACAGACTTTGAAAATTGTGACAGGTTTCTGAAAAATCAGTTTTGTTTATGGTACAACTAATAATAGCCACGTGGAAAGTGTTTAGTATACAATAAGGGGTTTGACAAATATCACTATTCCCGAGGGCCGACTCTGTACCGACTGCAGTGACAATTGATCGTATCCTTGTAAAATATTATGTTTCTAGTTTGCACGTGTTTTACCTTGGCTTGTTTCTCGTGCTCTTTCGAGATTCTTTGCTCCTCGATGCTTATCTTTAGTGAAGCCTTCGCTTCATAACTTGTTGATGATTGTATCTACATTAACAAAGTATTAGTATTATAATTAATAGTCATGGCTGTTATTCCTTCTTCTGTTCGCGCGCGCATTGTAGTTTTGAGGAACAGAGGGTTATCATATGGCAACATTCGCCAGCGGCTTGTTGTGGAAGGACGTGGACTTTACAGCAAAACAGGAATTTATAAAGTTTATAGGCGGTTCCAGAATACCGGCAGTGTAGGAGATATTCCTGGAAGAGGGAGAAAATCAAAGATGTCGATTGAGCAAATGCAGTTTTTGAGCGACGCGATAATGGACAATAATGAACGCACATCTGTGGATCTACAGGCGCTAATGCTGGACACATTCGGCGAAGAGTTTACCATACCAACTATCGAGAAGAAGAATGGGTTGGGTGCATACCAAGGCTAGATATTGTCAACTTATTAGATTGCCGAACTGTGAGAAGCGTTTGGATTATGCTATGGAATGTTATAGGAACAGCGAACAGTTTGATGACGTCGTGTTCACCGACGAATGCACCATTGAATTGGAGAGTTCAACACGATTGTTATTCCGTAGGATAGGAGATTTTCAACAGGACATGGGCGGTGTGGCGGATTATGGACCCTCGAATCTAGTGGCACGACCGAAGCACCCTGCTAAGCTACATGTTTGGGCAGGCATTTCTCGTCGCGGAGGAACCATGATCTGCATATTTGATGGCATCATGCGGAAAGAGTTCTACGTGAAGGAGATTTTGCAGAACACGTTGAAGGACTTCATCCAGAGGCATTATCCAGATCACCATCGGTTTATGCAAGATAATGATCCCAAGCACACAAGCAGAGCAGCCCAGGATTTCATGGAGGAACATGGCATCAACTGGACGAAAACCCCGGCGGAGTCTCCAGACATGAATCCGATAGAGAAGCTTTGGCACGAACTTAAACATTACCTGCGCAAGTACGTCAAACCCAGGAACTTGGACGCATTGGCCGACGGGATTCATACTTTTTGGACGGAACGCATTACGCCAGAGAAGTGCCAGCGCTACATCAGTAACCTGCGAAAAGTTGTCCCCGAGGTGATTCGTAGACACGGGCGCGCTACGGGTTATTAGTAAATCGCATACAATTTGATTAAAACAAAACCGTCCTTTTCAGTGCGAACAAAACCGTTCTTTTCAGAACGAACAAAACCGTTCTTTTCAGAACGAAAATATTCAAAAAGATATTTATATGATGGTTTTAACTATTAAAGAAAGAAATGCTCTAAAGTACCAATAATAATCCTTTTATAAACTTTTGTAAATACATGTAAGTGAATCTACTCCATCTGATTATTCATATTTTTAAGAAAGGCATACGTAAAGATCTATAACTGTGTCTTTGTAATTTATATTTAAATTTTAATGTATCTCTGTGAATATATTTAAATGTGTTTTTTGTAATATTGTAAGTGCAAGGCAATTTGGCTTCTAAGCCACGATTTTGTATTTACCACCAGACCTTAGAAACAATATGCAGGACACAAAGGTATAATTGCGGACATCATCATGCCAGCCATGCAAGAGGTTGCTTTTATTTATAAAGCCAACATGTATCACATGTCATCCAAAACATAATCTACACAAACAATGCACGGAATCAAAAGACCATATATGAGCTATCAACCAATCGGCAGGAGAGCGAAAACTACACCCGATCTCCATCGCGCAGGCAAAAAGAGGCCGAAATGAATTGTCAAGGATGTGCCAACAATGCACATGGGTCAATAATGCTAATTAGATATGCCAAGGCACTTTACACTAAATTATGCCATTTGCCAATGCAAGTCCAACAATGTTGCCATAGATATGTCATGTATATTATTATCAAATTATTCAAAAACTAGTTGTCATTCGATCACGAATGATTTGCCATCGAGGTGCCAATGCACATCGGGTTCAATTTGTCAGATAGATATGCCAATGCAAACTAATTATGTCATTTAGGATGTTTATTCAAACAATTTGCCATAGATACGTCTTGTATCTTATTATCCAATTATCAACTTGAATAGTTTCAACCAATCACGGAATGGGGCGAAAACCACCACCCCTGAGCTAAATCGCGAAGACGAAAGAAGCCCTGGAGCAAAGTTACCTAACCATTATTAAATAAATTCAACTGTTAGGATTATTTGTATAATTTATCCTCAGGTAATGACATTAAATCAATATTATCATTATAATTATTTATCGTAATCAATTATTTCACGAATTTTAACCTTTGGACAACAAAACACTGCCTTATGTCATAACATTGAATGTGGACAGCGCCTAAGGATTACCCCACCACTTATATCTAGCGGGTGGGTGGGTGGGAAAAATTTCTGAAGCTGAACATCAGACACGACCTCTCGCATGCTTTAGCATGAACATAATGATACCAAAGGGGACGCCACGAGAAAGCCCGCGAAATATGAAAGGGAAGGAGTGGGTGTGGCAAAACGCCAACCACGCATGCGTGAAACGCGTAAGCAAGGCCCTACAGGCCTGGCCGGGACAAACCATTCCTAAGGCGGGTGGTAAATTAAAATTTGCTCAATTGCATCTCGGAAATTTTTTATTACCACCAGACCTTAGAAACAATATGCAGGACACAAAGGTATAATTGCGGACATCATCATGCCAGCCATGCAAGAGGTTGCTTTTATTTATAAAGCCAACATGTATCACATGTCATCCAAAACATAATCTACACAAACAATGCACGGAATCAAAAGACCATATATGAGCTATCAACCAATCGGCAGGAGAGCGAAAACTACACCCGATCTCCATCGCGCAGGCAAAAAGAGGCCGAAATGAATTGTCAAGGATGTGCCAACAATGCACATGGGTCAATAATGCTAATTAGATATGCCAAGGCACTTTACACTAAATTATGCCATTTGCCAATGCAAGTCCAACAATGTTGCCATAGATATGTCATGTATATTATTATCAAATTATTCAAAAACTAGTTGTCATTCGATCACGAATGATTTGCCATCGAGGTGCCAATGCACATCGGGTTCAATTTGTCAGATAGATATGCCAATGCAAACTAATTATGTCATTTAGGATGTTTATTCAAACAATTTGCCATAGATACGTCTTGTATCTTATTATCCAATTATCAACTTGAATAGTTTCAACCAATCACGGAATGGGGCGAAAACCACCACCCCTGAGCTAAATCGCGAAGACGAAAGAAGCCCTGGAGCAAAGTTACCTAACCATTATTAAATAAATTCAACTGTTAGGATTATTTGTATAATTTATCCTCAGGTAATGACATTAAATCAATATTATCATTATAATTATTTATCGTAATCAATTATTTCACGAATTTTAACCTTTGGACAACAAAACACTGCCAACCAAGATTTTTACTTTCTCTTTAAGACGCGGACGAACGGAAAAACTTGTATGACCCCCCCCCCCCCCCCCCCCCCCCCGATTTATGAATACCATGTTATACCTTAGGTACTGGAAACATGTGGGGGATAGCACCTTGCATCCGGATTGGCATTGAAAAAAGTAAGTGCGTCAGCCCAATTTTGTAAGAGAAGCTCTTTGCCCTTCGGATTTAGATGTACCGAATCGTATACATACAGTGACTGGTCCGACCCTACTATATTGTGATTATGCTTGATGCAGCACATATTGGGTTTTTTTGTGCAAATCAACTTGCGGACAAAGCGATTCACTTTATCCATAGACCGCTTACCGGCCCCGTGCCTCTCTGCCCCAAGATAATAAGCTCTTGGCAAAATATCAGACCAAATAAAACGAGTAAGAGGATACCATTGTCTAAGAGTGTCCAGGATTTCCTCCACATGATGGCATATATCCAAAGTTGTGTCGTGGAGAATATCGTTTGTCCCAAAATGGATGATCATTGTAGTGGGAAATCTACGTTTATGAAACCACCTGCTCACTAACTCGAGGACACGACATAACCTAGCACCTCCCGTCCCAAGCCATGACACCTGGCCTCCGCCCCTCAATTGAACATTCCGAGCTGAAAGCCGCCCTACCATGCTGTCCCCAATGACAAATGTGCGCATTAAACCTGTAAGGTGATAACAAATTTAAGGGGGATTGAATACCAGGAACCTTGGTACAGTATGAGTCATATGTAACATGTGCTAAAAGATTTGATCAAGATGGTCTGGCCGTATGTATAGCCTAAATGCGGAGGATCTCCACCTGCCCAGAGCTTGAATTTCAACGTCTGACAACCCGCCCATTGCGGCAGAGGTGGCCGCGCCGATCCTGAAACTGTGAGGGCTGAAATCAGTTGGAGATAACCCCAACACTTTTATCCCCTGTTTAAGAACCTGAGAAAACTGATGTCTAGTGAGGGGTTCACCATTAAAATGCATGAAAAGTGGACCAACCCTTGAAACTCTTATGCGCACAAAATCACCCACCGCAACCACGGGGCAAAAACTAGGATTGCGAGCAAGATGAAAAAACAAAATGACTGACGCCCCTCTTTGATCGGTCTTGGAATACCGGATAGTGACCTCTAACCCATTATCCTTAAAAGCTATATCAGTGATAGAGATGATGCGGGATGTGTCCGCGTTTTTGCTAGGGCTAGTAAATTCTCCTACTCTCAAAAACCCAAAAAAGGACAATAAAAAGGCAGCACTAAAAAGTGATGACTCGTAATTGGAGCTGCAAATCGAGGGTAAGATTCCCACCAACTGACACAACAATTTGTAGGTAATAGGGCGCCTACTGTCAACGTTGGAATGTTGTCGTTTACAGCCCTCTCTCAACTTTTTTACTACAAAACTATCTGTTGGATCCAACCACATATTTATTTTATGCACGAAAGCGAGGGCAGCCAAATGGGTGGCAATGGATGACGAGGCATACCCACCTAATGACATGTGCGCTATATATGCAATTATATCCTGGTGCGGAGCTGGCCAAAAAGGTGCCAATTTACACACACTTCTAAAATCAATGAAACTATTAATACACCGAGAGTAAGTCACCTGAGTGCCTTGGGCAATCGAAGAAACCAATAAACGATGGACTTCCACTCCTAGAGCTTCCAAAGAAATGCTGGAACAGACATGCCGACCGCTGCTGCCTGCGGTGCCAGGACGTGGAAACGCTTCATCTGAAACCGGGAGAGAGAATCGGCAATAGTATTGATTTTACCCGAAATGTGAGATGCGCTGAACAACAAATTGAATTTCAGACATTGCAAAACCAAAAACCGAACTAACTTCATGACGATGGGGCACTTTGACGTCTGTTTATTTAAAATTGTAACCACGGCCAAATTATCAGACCGTAATATAACCCGTTTTCCTGATAGCGAGTTACCCCAGAGCACCACAGCCACAACAATCGGAAAAAGTTCCAACCACGTGATTGACCTTGACTTTCCTAAATCACCTGGCCATCTGTCCTGAAACCACTGACCCCGAAAAAACCCAGCAAAACCCACACTCCCACTTGCGTCGGTGAAAAACTGTAAATCTTCCTCGCCAAGCCACATCTGATCAGGTATCATTGAAACGCCATTAAAATCCTTCAAAAATAATGACCACATCCTCAAATCGCCCTTCGCCCCTGCTGACATCCTGATTTTGTGCCAAGGTTTCGTCACACCACAGGTCAAATTAATTAGTCTCCGAAGAAACGCCCTCCCTGGAGCCACCGCTTTGCATACAAATGATAACGACCCAATTAACGACTGAAGCTCTCTGAGTGACAATTTGGCAGACTGTAGACCTTTTTCGATTTTCACGGAAATAGACTCAACTTTATCCTTGGGAATCGCCACTACTTGTCGCACAGAATCAATTTCGAGGCCAAGATACACTAATTTGGAAGTTGGTCCCACTGATTTCTCAGAGGCCAGGGGAACTCCAAACTCCTCACAAATATTAACGAAATGTTCAACGACGGCACTACACGATAATTTAGAGCTTTCGCGTGACACCACCAAAAAATCATCCATGTAATGGGTTATCAAGTTTGACCCTGATACACGTTTCGTGACCCATTCTAAAAATGTTGAAAATCTTTCAAACATAGCTGGCGAGCAAGACGCTCCCATGGGAAGCGCTTTGTCCACAAAATATTGCCCAGCCACCTTAATCCCCAATAACTCGAAATCAGACGGATGAACCGGCAACAAACGAAAAGCTGACTGGATATCCGCTTTCGCCATTAAAGCCCCGGAACCGGCGCCAGCGACCATGCGAACAGCCACGTCAAAATTGGCATAATGCACCTCACAAAAGCTGGGATCAATGCCATCGTTAATTGACGAACCATGTGGAAAAGACAAGTGCTGGATTAGCCTGAATTTACCCGGCTCTGCCTTGGGAACGAGACCAATTGGCGAAACAATAAGACCATCTAAAGGCCTAGCATTGAACGGACCAGCGATGCGACCTAACATGATTTCTTTATTTAATTTATTATAAACCTCGTTAATATCACAATCGACAGATTTCAAATTCGGTGAATCACGAGAAACACGGTCACCCCCATAGCCCAATTTAAAACCACTTGTAAACCCAACCAAAAGTATATTCGCAGAAGCCTTATCAGGATAACGATCTAACCATGGTTTTAATGCATTAACATGAATGGGAGATAAATATTTGCAACTGACGCACCGTTGGCCATGAATACAAAAATTATCAACGGGCGTCCTATTTTTTGCAAGAGTGAGCTCCATGCCCGAGGCCCTGACACTTTGAACATGAGTGCATATAACGGCAGGACTTTCGAGTGCAGCCTGTTGGTTTGTTGAAGTTAAAACAGAGGTTACTTCTTGCACCTGATGAGCCTGATTGAGGCTTACGTTGTGCCCCTCCGTTCCGAAACTGAGAACCCCCACCCCGTTGTGCACCAGACATGCCAGAAGAGAGAACGTATATCGTCCATAACTCACCATCAATTATAGCCCATGACCTATTTGGCTGGCGCTGTTGGCGAAGCCTAAATTGTGAATCATATGTACGCCAGCCAAAACCTGGAAAACGTGCAGCAGTGCGAACAATGTTACCATATTTCAAAATTTCCTGTGCCCGAGAAGGATGGGCGCCCAGATACACAGATGAGAAAATCAAAAATGCATCTGTCCAACTGTGGATTGACGCTATCGCCCGTTTTGGTTTACTATTGTCCACCCACGTCATTTGCCCGCCCTGATCCACGGTGAAACACATCCCCCCATTTCCCATATCATTATTCATGTTATTACTATCAACTTTATCCACTAGGTTGCAGAATTCGACGTATTCGCCGTTGATTATTTTAGATACAATATTCAGAGGCAATTCAGCCCCTAACGGACTGCAAACAGAAATTAACGGATTGAGAGCAACATTTGTTGCCTGGAACATAGTAGACATTATGGGGCGGGAATTTACATAAAAGTTCTCACCACCTGCATTCTCGCCCGTCATATTTCCTGCCGTCCGTCCCGAAACTGACGCCGCTGCCAAAGGAACATAATTCTGTGACTCTGCCGCTGACGTCACGTTTCCACATCCGGGTGTCGCCACAGTCCGTCCCGGAAAAAATGGGTTTACAGCTCCGGGGGCAAAACTTGAAGAAACTCCACCGCTGCTAAGAGTAGAAACCACGGCTGACGGTGACACGAACGAATTCATATCTTGGGCACTTGAAACAGAAATGTTAGATGTGACCGCTGGTGGAAAAACCACGTTGGAGTTCATCAAACTGCCCACACTGCTGTTACTCGAAAATACGTTTCCCAAACCACCAAGAGGGGGAAAAGCAGAATCACTACTCGGAAAAACACTTGAAGAACTCCCTACCACTGCTGCTGGAGCTGGAATTGAGTTCCAACTCGCAGGTTGGCCTGTCGTCACTACTTGCGCGTAGGAACGGGCTAAAACTGGTGGTACTGGTACTGGTTGTATCAACCCTGGTTGTTGGTGCACAGATACCGCTACTTGGCGTTGAGCTGGGCCTTGGTCGTTGTTAACCATAACATTACCGCCATTGACGCCACGTGATGCATTTGCCGCCTCACCGGCGATGGATCTTGGTGCCCGGTTCTGCAAAATGGGCTGTTGGCGTGGATTTTGCAACACTCTGGCATTTCTGTCATTACCGTTGCTCTGGTTGTCTACAGAGTGTATCAGCTGCTCCATTGCACGAGCTTGAGACCGGGTCTCTCGACCCCTCGAAGAACTGCTTACAGTCGACGCCGCCCGACTACTTCTTCTTTGTTTAGGCATTATCTTCGTTATAAATTAGAAGAATCTAACGCAGGTAAACAACCGCAGAATTTGAATCAGGTTGAAGAAACTTGTAAAAACGGGTTGAAGAAAAACTCAGTCAAACGCCAGTAAAGAAAAATTTCTGAAGCTGAACATCAGACACGACCTCTCACATGCTTTAGCATGAACATAATGATACCAAAGGGGACGCCACGAGAAAGCCCGCGAAATATGAAAGGGAAGGAGTGGGTGTGGCAAAACGCCAACCACGCATGCGTGAAACGCGTAAGCAAGGCCCTACAGGCCTGGCCGGGACAAACCATTCCTAAGGCGGGTGGTAAATTAAAATTTGCTCAATTGCATCTCGGAAATTTTTTATTTTCAATAAACCAATCTATAAAATCTATAATCTTAACAATTACTCCATATTAAATTACACTTTTAGTATCAGTGTTGCTAACTGTTTAAACCAATTAATTTTGACCGTTACAAGTACAATGTATTATGAAGTAATCATTGATTTAGTTCTCCATTATTTGACAGAAATTGTAGACAATTATTCTAAAATGTCTCTACAATGTAACTAATGTGTGGTATTTTTGTAAAGCGTAACCAAGAAAGATTATATTATTAGGCCTACAACTTGACATAAATGAATAAATATTAGGCCGCAAGTAAAATAATAATTTCCTTAGTTGGTTAACGTTTCAATTTGCTCAAGGGGGTCCTTAAGTTCTGACAATCCCTCAAGAGGCCAACAATATCAAATCCATTGTCTCAAGGAGCCAGCCAGAGGATTTAACAAGATTATTTTGACCCTCAATCCGTTTTACAATATTATAATTCCTGGGAAGTGAATACCAAGGGGGATTATAACAATAGGCGTAAACAGATTAGATAATACTATTCAAATCGCTATAAAAAGGTTATTGTACGTGTATAAAGCAATATTGACCTAAACTTTATATAATTAGAGATGCTATTATTAGTTGTAAGAATTATTGAAAAATTGTGGAGCGTGCCTCAACCGCTCAATGTTATCCTAATTTCGGTATATATTATTGAATCTACTCCATCTGTGTGGAATAAGGGTGTTATCATTCAAATTTGTAAGAAAGGCATTCGCATAGATCTCAATAATTATCGGGGAATTACTCTATATTATATTACAATTTTAGTTATAAATTATAGTGTTGATAACTCGATTGATAACTATGATTAATTTATGCTATGTCGAAGTCATCTTTAATAGTTCTTCTTTATTTGACGGGAATTGAAGAATTGTTTTTCTGAAATATCACTACAATGTGAACGGGGTACTATTATGGTAAAGCGCAACTAAGATGATATAATTAGGCCTGCATGTATAACTTGACATTGTATATTATAGTATTTGAAATGTTTAAACATGTTTAACCGGTGTATTTTTAAGGTTGTAATTGTGTTATGCTGTACATTAAAATGTGTGATTATTGCTTTGGCCTTTATACATTTTATTAGATAAGGGGCTCATAAATGCTGTGAAATAACTAAATATAATAGGCCACAAGTAAAATAATACATTCCTTAGTATGTTATTGTTAACGTTTCAATTTGCTCACGAGGGGGTTACTGGCAATCCCTCAAGAGGCCAACAATGTCAAATCCATTGTCTCAAGGAGCCAGCCAGAGGATTTAATAAGATTTTTTTTTTTATCAATCAGTTTTATAAAATTATAATAGGCTACCTGGAAAGTGATTGCCAAGGGGGACTATAACAATAGGTGTGAAAAGATTAGATAATGCTATAGAACTTACGATTAAATCGTTATTGTACGTGTATAAGCGATATTGACCTAACTTTATTATTTGTAATGTCAGTATTGCTGAACTCCATTGATATGATTAATTTCTGCTTTGTCATCATTTACTTTTTATATAGTTATTTGACGGGGAATTGAAGACTAATATTTTTCTAAAATATCACTAGGCCTACACATTTTATATTAAACGTGTTATTTTTGTAAAGTGCAACTAAGATTACATAATCAACGTGACAGTACCGCAAGTGAAATAATCAATTCCTTAGTATTTTAACGTTTCAATTTGCTCAAGAGGGGTCCTTAACTTCAGGCAATGTATCCCTCAACTCAAGAGGCAAACAATGTAAATTCCTTTGTTTCAAGGAGCTGTCCAAACGAATTATATTAATAAGATTATTTTGACAATCAATCCGTTTTACAAAATTACAATACTAGGGAAGTGAACGCATAAAACAAACAATACTTATTATTATAATGTAAAAGCTGAATGCAAACTGCTTATCCACAAAAATAGCCTGTGTACCTACAGTATTATTTATTATTGAATATTATAAACAAATGATGACGCGTCATCATACCACGTGGCGGTCAGTCAGTGCAGGGCTATTTTTGCGTGAAATATTAGGCCTTTTATTTCAGGTAACTGTTTTAATATAAGCAAATACTAAAATGAACGTCGCAAAAATATTTACCGCAAATATTGTCAACATAAATTGTATGGTAATTATATCCAAACCACCGTTTTAAACTATGTAAACTCTGTTGCTACTGTACATGTACAATGTACTGTACATGTACAATGTACATGTATAGGCAACACATCGTAGTTTTCCATGGGAAACAAGGTGAGCGGCTCCCGGGCGGGGCGGCTAGGTCGCTTTAACAGTAACACGTGGACTGTTTGAGTATGTTTGCTTCGCAAATTACGTAACATGGAATATTAACAAGCGATTACCATGATTTTATTCTGCTGGCCTTGGGATGATTTAAAATTGTTGGGATTTGATATTAAATCTACATCATGTTAAATGAATGAAGGGTAAGTCAACTAACTAGCAGAATTCGGGTGGGGAAGATAGATGATGTGATATTTAAAATAATAATTGAGAGACAAAGTACACGAGAGTGCCGGCGAGTCTTTTCTCTTTCTTTCTAACAAAAATGACAGCTTGATTGTTTTATGGCGCTAGTCATGACAGTTCGTTCTCGTAAAACCAATAATCATTGTAATATTATCTGGGCCTAACAATAGGATACTCCAAGCATCGGCAATCTGATTAACAGCGCGATGTCATCGCACTTTCAGCGCTGTACACATGGTCTTTAAAATTGGATCGATATCAACGCAGTCAACGCAAGCAGGGCAATTACTGTGCATGGGAATCCCGATGAGATTGCGCTGAGATTGAGCTGAGATTACGTTGATATTACGATGTCATCGGAGGTCAGTGCGTTGATATCGTTCACTCTAAACAGAACTGTACTGTACCTTTCAGCACTGAATGCAGACTCTGTGTCAATGTATGCAACTCCTCCATCTAATCCACCGAGATGTCTTGGTAAAGTTGCCATAGCACTCAACATAATGCAGAACTGTGTCTTGCCACAACCAGGAGGTCCTGCAATCTGTCAAACAACAGTGGTAGAAACATGTGTAAGATGTTATTCACAGAGTTAGTAAGTCAAGTCATAATAAAAGGATTTGATGATTACTTTCATCTAAACACATCACCAAAAATAAGTCTCCCTCTCAACAGTTCGTCATAACATCGTAAGGTAAAACATTTCACCAATAAAACTTAGTTAGAAATAATCCTATGACTGTTTCCCAAGTGTTGGAAAAATACCTGTGGTTGAGTGCAGTTCGAAATACCCACCAAGTGAACATTGCTCTAACGTGTAATCAATTCATGATCATTCAGCCATGAAATCCCCTTCTTGGCTCAGAGCAGCCATAAATTCATGGACATCTTTTATTTTCAAACAACACTAGGAAACAGTCATAAGATTATTTCTAACTAAGTTTTATTGGTAAAATGTTTTACCTTATGATGTTATGATGAACTGTTGAGAGGGGGACTTATTTTTGGTGATGCGTTCAGGATATAGGGTCTCACCAATCTCGGATACTTGGGTAAAGGACATTAAAAATAATACAATTGGACCTAATACTCAGAACAGCATTTGAAATAGCGGTAATCCGGGCATCCGAAATGGCAATATTTACTGGCGAATAACCAGTTTTTCCTTGCCCGGCGAATAACCAGTTTTTCCTTATCTGGCGGATACCCAAACTGTTTTTGACACCAAATATCTAAAATGATTAAATAATACTGTTAATTTTAACTCAAAATTCCATTATTTTACAAATTTATACTTCTGTTGTAATAAGTAAATAGTAAATCTGATTATGAAGCCACATGTTTAGATGGCTATGAATCTCTTGGACAGCTATAATTTTCTCGCGTTGTACAAACCGAACCATGTCGCTGTAATCGAAAATATTTTATAGACCTCGGTTGTTTTTCTACTGAATAAAAGTACACATGCTCGCCGAAAACCAGTGTGTAAAAGATTTATTTTATTTTTTATTTACACTTTTAAGATGGCTATGTGGATGCCTCCTCTGCCGAGTGCGATTAAATTAATGTCAGTATTCAATGCTTACAACTTCGTCTTCGTAAATGGTGATATTTCACTTTTGGGTTTGCGAAATGGTGAAACTTACACCAGTAAACAACTGAACAATCCAGATAACCAAAAATGTTGGCGGATAACCAAAATCTCAACCTACAATCATGTTCAAAACTGTTGGGACACTTCCTGCATGTCCTGTGAAACGGTGGTCCCTCCCCCTAAACTCAATGTTGGTCCATATAAAAGCATCGCCCAGCAACGGGCTGTGTTATATATATCAGCCCCAACATTGGTTTGGGGAAGGGGGGTTGAGAGGGATGGCAGCTTTACATAAACTAGTTTTGACTATCATACTTTCAATTGACAGCTTTTTACTAATTTTGAAAGATATTTGATGCGCACATGTATAGTGTCCCAACAGGTTTTGAACAAGATTGTATTAAAGCATTGTAAAAATAATGTACTAAATTCATATAAGTCCTTGTAACTGCATTAAATAAGTTCCAAATTATCTTATATTTGGCAATATTAGAGAGCGATAATGTGCCATTAGTATCGTTTATTTAAGAAAATAATGGGTTAGTAATGTCTTCAATTTAAAGGGCATTGTCTGAATTACGCACCAAAATGGTACTTTTTAATAAAGACTTATTTCATAAGATAATAGGTAAAACAAATAATGTCATTAAATAAACTAATGATTGTGTTATTGTGGTAGGGTGGGGGTGACCGTTTATTTCAGATTAATATACTCTTAATTGAAGCATGTTAATTGAGACGCCATAATAATTAAGATTCGTATTCGTATAGAGGTAGATGTCAACAAACACAAAATATCCATTTGACAACGTAATACACCACCTATAAATCGCATGTTATTATTAAACATATTATACCAATTCGTAAGGTCCGGAAAAATGAAATCAACTTTAGAATGAAAAGTTACAAACATTTCCAAAATGAAATACGAAACTAAACAAACGAAAACAAAACCATAAAAACAAGAACCTATCGAGATTCGAACCAGCAATCTACTTATTCTAAGACAGGAAACATACCACTGAGCTAACTGGGGAGTCAGCTTTTTGAAGAGGCATTTTGCTTATTAACTCTAGCACTGTTGATCAACCACGGTCAACCCATCAATTTCAATAGAACCCTATGTACGGTCTACCAGAATGAATAGAAAGGAAGTATTGATCATCTTTTAAGATATTATTGGTAGACCGTGGTTAATCGTGTTGAATTCGCAAAAATGATTATTATTTTGAACAGTATGAAAGTGTATATAATGTTAACCGTGGTAGACCGATAATAATAAGTGTATTTCCATACTAAATCATCTCAAGAAGAATATTAGTTTAACAAGATAAATTGTTATACCTTATCTTCTTGAGAAAGGCGCTATAACTGATTATAGCTGAAATAGCGCTTTTAATAGCAAGGGGGCTAGTAGCGCAATTATCCTATTGAAGTACATTGTTAATAGCATTAATAGCGCGCAATTGCTAGGACCGTGCTATAAGCGCAATTACCAAGAACTAAACTTAGAAAAATTTCATGAATCCCCGTACGCGTTATAAGAGCGTGCTACTAGCGCAATTCCGCTATTGAACTCTGCCGCTGCAACAGGCGTGCTACTAGCGCAATTATGCTATTATGAAAGTTTCACTAAATCCGTGTTGCAAGAGCGTGCTACTTGCGCAATTCCGCTATTGAACTCTGCCGCTGCAACAGGCATGCTACTAGCGCAATTATGCTATTATGAAAGTTTCACTAAATACCGTAAGTGTTGCAAGAGCGTGCTACTTGCGCAATTCCGCTATTGAACTCTGCCACTGCAACAGGCGTGCTACTAGCGCAATTATGCTATTATGAAAGTTTCACTAAATCCCGTACGTGTTGCAAGTGCGTGCTACTTGCGCAATTCCGCTATTGAACTCTGCCGCTGCAAAGGGCGTGCTACTTGCGCAATTATGCTATTATGAAAGTTTCATTAAACCCCGTACGCGTTGCAAGAGCGTGCTACTAGCGCAATTATGCTATTATGAAAGTTTCACTAATTAAAAGTAAGTGTGGCATGAGCGTGCTACTTGCGCAATTCCGCTATTGAACTCTGCCGCTGCAAAGGGCGTGCTACTTGCGCAATTATGCTATTATGAAAGTTTCATTAAACCCCGTACGCGTTGCAAGAGCGTGCTTCTAGCGCAATTATGCTATTATGAAAAGTTTCACTAAATACCGTGAGTGTTGCAAGAGCGTGCTACTTGCGCAATTCCGCTATTGAACTCTGCCGCTGCAAAGGTTAGAATACACAGAAATCATTGAATGCTTGGCGTTTACTTGAAAAGTGACTGCTTTTTGCCAACGGAAACCAGCGATACACGGATGCTTGATGATGTTCGGCTTCGAAATGTAAATGAACGACACCATGCTGGATTGTATAGGCTACGTATACAGTAAAAGAAAACAATTGACGAGAACCCATGAGATCATGAACTTCTTATGTAAAACAATATCATCATTGTTGTCATTGATATCGCATTGAAATGTACATAACTATTTTGTTTTTTAACGTTTCACATTGGATCGACTGGTTTTTATTTGCTTTTATTTAAAAATCCCCCAGGGAAAAATCCTTTTATGGTCTGCTTCAAATGTCTTTCCTTTTTCATTATATCAGATACACGTTAGGGTGCATCGTCTCCCCCTTTTGTCAACCAAATTTAATGTAGCTAGTCTTAAAATGTGCCAAATGTTAAATTTATAAGATTCCCAAAATTTAAATTCATTCCGAGTTCGTCTTCTGGGTCCTCCGTGGCCCTAAAGTTTGAATGAATAACCTATGGGAACATTGCGCAATAGCCATATGGCAGCTATACATTTTCTTAAGTAAGTAATGGTACATACAATGGCTGCCATGAATTTAAGGCTCATGATTACAATGGTATGTATACCCAGAGTCTGTTTTTAATCAAATTTAAGTTTTAAATTCAAATGAATAGCGCATATTCTCCACAATAATGAATAGCTGCCATGTGATATGACAGGCTTTTTACAAAAGCGTAATGTACTGCCATTTACAAATAATGGCTGTATTTTAACTATATTTTAAAGCACACTGGCTCTTCAATGTAAGTGTCTTGAGGAGGGTAGTTGGGTAGTCCTCTGCAGCTTGTGCATCTGAAGCTAGTCTACTTTGTCGCCCTTTCTCATCAAATCATTACTTCAGCCAAACCAATGCTTGGCACCACAATCTGATCCCATGATCCCAGTGAGAGAAACATTTTTCTCGGGGCGTCGCGGTTTTCGGATGGCAGCGGTTCTCATAAGATGTGATTAGAAGGAAAATAGATTTAAAAAAATGGTCTACAAAGTAGACTATAATCAGAAGCAGGATCAAGAGCTTCCACAATCTGGTTGCCAGACAGAGGGTGAGGGTCAATCCCAGTAGTAAGCTGGGGCCACTACCCTTGCCAGTAGGGAAGGACTGCATCCAGGGGCTGCCACATGCTGGGAGGCATCTTAAAGACACCTCACGATTCCAGGAGGACAACTTGCGATTGCCACAGGACGATTCATGGCCGATTAAGGGACAGCTCGTCCCAGGGGGCTGGAAAATACCAGGCCTGGACGAGACTCCTGAGGGCCAGCCAGTAACAGGAAGCACCTGAGAGAGGCTCTAACATCCTGAGGGCCAGCTAGAGTGGTGCTACATAGAAGATCCAAACTAAATTTTCTTTTTGGTGGGCTTATTAGCAACAAAAGAAAAAAATAGAGATCTGTGGCAGTGCCACACCACTCTGGCCCTCAGGTCATGAGGGAGATGCAGAGCCTCTCTCAGGTGCTGTCTGTTACTGGCTCAGGCTGGCCCTCGGGAGTCTCTACTGGGCCTGTCTCACCCGGCCCTTGTGGTACGAGAAGTCTATCGTTGACCATGAGTCTTCCTGAGGTGACCGTAAGTTGTCCACCTGCAATCATGAGCCGCCTTTGAGATGATTACGAGCTTGTGGTGGAGGCTGGCCAACCAGCCCACCACCCTCCTGGAAGCAGTCCTTCCCTACTGGCTAGGGTTTAGTGGCCCCATCTACTACTGGGCTTGACCCTCACCTTCTGGCTGGTGACCAGACTGTGGAAGGTCTTCATGCTTTAGATGCACAAGCTGCAGAGGACAACCCAACTACCTTCCTCCAGACACTTAGACCCAGTGTGCTTTAAAATATAGTTAAAATACAGCCATTATTCATAAATGGCAGTTCTATGCTAAATAAGCATGTCATATCACATGGCAGCTATTTATTTTTGTGATGTTAATGTCATATTCATTTGAATTTTTATCTTCAAGTTTGATTGAAAACAGACTCCAGTTACATACCATTGTAATCATGATTCTAAAATCCATGGCAGCCATTGTATGTACCACTGATCACTTAAGAAAATGTATAGCTGCCATATGGCTATTGGGCTATGTTCCTGTAGGTTATCCATTCAAACTTTAGGGCCACGGAGGACCCAGAAGACCAACACCGAATGAATTTAAATTTTGGGAATCTTATTATTTCAACATTTGACACATTTTAAGACTAGCTACATTAAATTTGGTTGACAAAAGGGGGAGACGATGCACCCTAATACACGTGTTATTAAAATCATTGTCACAGGGAAACTAGACGTCCCCCTTCTTTCTACAATATTTGTATAAAGACATACATAAGTACATAAGGCGAAATAAAAATAACTAGGCCTACCCTGTATACATGTTTAACATCCCCTCACGCTTCCGTTTGGGGGTCAGCTTCAAATTTCTTTTCTTTTTTCATTATTTCTGTCATAACTTTTTGTTCAGGTATTTCAGAGATTTCAAAGATGTTCGTAACAGCTTTGTTGCTCCAAAATGCATTTCAAATAAGTTGTCTTGTGACCAACCCATCATTCATAACCATGGCATAAAAACAATTTAAAGAGGTCTCCTCCTCTTTCAGGTTCACAAAGTTTGTCGCTAATCGGAACGATTTTGCTCCAAAAAGTGCCAAAAATAAAAAGGCCGCCTTCTTCCTTTTTACGAAAAAAGTTAGGACGCTAAACATTTAATTTGTTTGTTTGGCCTTCCATATCAACTATCATTATTCATTTCTTTAAGGACAATGTAACTATTTGTAATTGTTTGGTCTTAGGACATGACTATATAACAAGAAGTGTTAATTTCGTTCATTTCTTTTAACATGTTTAAGGACAATGTAAATATTTGTAATTGTATAAGTATTTGGGAATATCGTCATATATTATAAGTGTAATTGTCAAAAAGAATGTATTTTTGAATGACTACCATAGAGACATAACTATCACTGGTCACTGGTCTCAATTTAAAAATAGGCCTAGGCCTATAGGGGAATATGGGGCAACTGGTCCGAAATGAAGAATTTTGTAATTGTATTATAAAGAACGACCCGTCATTTGGCCATTGAAATCCATTATATAAAAATGACCAAAAGAATCAAAAATTTTAATAAATGCTTGCCTTTATTAAAGTGTATGATTTTGATTAGTGTGTTCTGATCTCCATCCACTCTGTGAGGTTACGCGTATAAGAGGATCCCCTTCACCTTGGACCGCAAATTTCTTTTGCCACTTTTAACTTTTATATTAACGACCCATCATTTTGTCTTTGATTATAAAGAACGACCCATCATTTGGGCATTGAAATTCATTATATAAAAGTGGGCAAAAAGAAGCCGATTTAGTAATAAATGATTGCGTGTAAATAGTTTATAACGTATTAAAGGTGCACTAAGAGATGTGTTGGAGGATGCGCCCTCAATTATGATAAAAACTGGGATTAGTATATTTTTATAATTGTATTACATGTATAAACTTACACCTATAAGGATTAAGAAAAATCAGCCCTCTATGTACAAGAAAACGTCGATTCAAAAATGCTCGTCCTGCAGGACGAGCATTTTACGTCCGACAGTATCCCCCTGCAGTACGCGTGATACATAACGCGAACCATTATTTGCATAGAGGGCGTTTTTCAATAAATAGCGATGATATTGTTTTAATCAAGTTTTGCTGTGTTTTTGCTAGTAGAAATAACAGTAATGGCAATTTTTAATGTTAATCTTGAATTCTGAAGTAAATTTTTAAACATTTAAAATTTTCAACACCACTTAATGTGCCTTTAATAGTATGATTTGAAGTAAAAAGTGGCAAAAAAGAAGCCGATTTATTAATAAATGCTTGCCTTTAAATAGTTTGTAACGTAATAGTATGATTTTGATTAGTGTGTCTTCCGGAGCCCTGCGGGGCTCTATATAAACATCTTCCACTCTGGGAGGTTACGCGTAAGAGGGTCCCCTTCACTTCGGACCGCAATCAAATAACGAGCCATCATCATTGGGCATAATTTCCTTTGCCGCTTTTAAAGAACGACCCATCATAATATTTGGACATCTTTTATTATAATCAAGTAGGTTCTTTTTGGACTCTGGAACCTTTTAAAGTTCTATAAAGGGTTCATACGGAACAGCCAAGAACCCCTGAAGCCCCTTTTTTTCGAGTGTATTCACTTCGGACCGCAATCAAATAACGAGCCATCATCATTGGGCATAATTTCTGTTGCCGCTTTTAAAGAACGACCCATCATAATATTTGGACATCTTATATTAACGACCCATCATTTTGTCTTTGATTATAAAGAACGACCCATCATTTTGATAGTTTGTAACGGAATAGTATGATTTTGATCAGTGGGTCTTGCGGAGCCCTGCGGGGCTCTATATAACATCCTCCACTCTGGGAGGTTACGTTTAAGAGGGTCCCCTTCACTTCGGACCGCAATCAAATAACGAGCCATCATCATTGGGCATAATTTTCTTTGCCGCTTTTAAAGAACGACCCATCATAATATTTGGACATCTTTTATTATAATCAAGTAGGTTCTTTTTGGACTCTGGAACCTTTTAAAGTTCTATAAAGGGTTCATACGGAACAGCCAAGAACCCCTAAAGCCCCTTTTTTCTTAGAGTGTATTCACTTCGGACCGCAATCAAATAACGAGCCATCATCATTGGGCATAATTTCTGTTGCCGCTTTTAAAGAACGACCCATCATAATATTTGGACATCTTATAATAACGACCCATCATTTTGTCTTTGATTATAAAGAACGACCCATCATTTTGGCATTGAAATTCATTATATAAAAGTGGGCATCTTGAATTCTGAAGTAAATTTTTAAACATTTAAAATTTTCAACACCACTTAATGTGCCTTTAATAGTATGATTTGAAGTAAAAAGTGGCAAAAAAGAAGCCGATTTATTAATAAATGCTTGCCTTTAAATAGTTTGTAACGTAATAGTATGATTTTGATTAGTGTGTCTTCCGGAGCCCTGCGGGGCTCTATATAAACATCCTCCACTCTGGGAGGTTACGCGTAAGAGGGTCCCCTTCACTTCGGACCGCAATCAAATAACGAGCCATCATCATTGGGCATAATTTCCTTTGCCGCTTTTAAAGAACGACCCATCATAATATTTGGACATCTTTTATTATAATCAAGTAGGTTCTTTTTGGACTCTGGAACCTTTTAAAGTTCTATAAAGGGTTCATACGGAACAGCCAAGAACCCCTGAAGCCCCTTTTTTCGAGTGTATTCACTTCGGACCGCAATCAAATAACGAGCCATCATCATTGGGCATAATTTCTGTTGCCGCTTTTAAAGAACGACCCATCATAATATTTGGACATCTTATATTAACGACCCATCATTTTGTCTTTGATTATAAAGAACGACCCATCATTTTGATAGTTTGTAACGTAATAGTATGATTTTGATTAGTGGGTCTTCCGGAGCCCTGCGGGGCTCTATATAACATCCTCCACTCTGGGAGGTTACGCGTAAGAGGGTCCCCTTCACTTCGGACTGCAATCAAATAACGAGCCATCATCATTGGGCATAATTTCCTTTGCCGCTTTTAAAGAACGACCCATCATAATATTTGGACATCTTTTATTATAATCAAGTAGGTTCTTTTTGGACTCTGGAACCTTTTAAAGTTCTATAAAGGGTTCATACGGAACAGCCAAGAACCCCTAAAGCCCCTTTTTTTCTTAGAGTGTATTCACTTCGGACCGCAATCAAATAACGAGCCATCATCATTGGGCATAATTTCTGTTGCCGCTTTTAAAGAACGACCCATCATAATATTTGGACATCTTATATTAACGACCCATCATTTTGTCTTTGATTATAAAGAACGACCCATCATTTTGGCATTGAAATTCATTATATAAAAGTGGGCAAAAAGAAGCCGATTAAGTAATAAATGATTGCGTGTAAATAGTTTATAACGTATTAATAGTATGATTTGAAGTAAAAAGTGGCAAAAAAGAAGCCGATTTATTAATAAATGCTTGCCTTAAATACGGTTTGTAACGTAATAGTATGATTTTGATTAGTGTGTCTTCCGGAGCCCTGCGGGGCTCTATATAAACATCCTCCACTCTGGGAGGTTACGCGTAAGAGGGTCCCCTTCACTTCGGACCACAATCAAATAACGAGCCATCATCATTGGGCATAATTTCCTTTGCCGCTTTTAAAGAACGACCCATCATAATATTTGGACATCTTTTATTATAATCAAGTAGGTTCTTTTTGGACTCTGGAACCATTTAAAGTTCTATAAAGGGTTCATACGGAACAGCCAAGAACCCCTGAAGCCCCTTTTTTCTTAGAGTGTATTCACTTCGGACCGCAATCAAATAACGAGCCATCATCATTGGGCATAATATCTGTTGCCGCTTTTAAAGAACGACCCATCATAATATTTGGACATCTTATATTAACGACCCATCATTTTGTCTTTGATTATAAAGAACGACCCATCATTTTGGCATTGAAATTCATTATATAAAAGTGGGCAAAAAGAAGCCGATTTAGTAATAAATGATTGCGTGTAAATAGTTTATAACGTATTAATAGTATGATTTGAAGTAAAAAGGTGGCAAAAAAGAAGCCGATTTATTAATAAATGCTTGCCTTTAAATAGTTTGTAACGTAATAGTATGATTTTGATTAGTGTGTCTTCCGGAGCCCTGCGGGGCTCTATATAAACATCCTCCACTCTGGGAGGTTACGCGTAAGAGGGTCCCCTTCACTTCAGACCACAATCAAATAACGAGCCATCATCATTGGGCATAATTTCCTTTGCCGCTTTTAAAGAACGACCCATCATAATATTTGGACATCTTTTATTATAATCAAGTAGGTTCTTTTTGGACTTTGGAACTTTTAAAGTTCTATAAAGGGTTCATACGGAACAGCCAAGAACCCCTGAAGCCCCTTTTTTCTTAGAGTGTATATAAAGAGTACGGAAATTCAAAATTAATGACCGTTCGTGTCCACCGTCGTCTGAAAGAATTGACTAAGACTCTGCCGCCCTCTACATTTTGTCATGAACGAACGGTAATATTTACGTACGCTCATGAAAACTAGTGGGGATATAACCAAGATGGCAGCGCGTAAACGAAACAAATATTTCTTCGGTATAAAAATTGTCAAAAACGGCGGACAATAATTGGAATATTATGCAACAACGCCATGAACGCGAACGTATGAAACCCCTCTGCCAGCGATAACTTTAAAAATGAGTATATAGTATGAGATAACCACAGATTTTGTTTGCCTATTTGGAAAGAGCCCAGTTTTCATAATAGCATAATTGCGCAAGTAGCACGCTCTTGCAACACTAAGGCGGCCCACAGTGAAATTTTGATAATTGCATAATTGCGCAAATAGCGCGCACCTGTAAGCATGAATATATGACAATTGCGCTATTTTGCACTTCAATTGCGATGTCTATATAAATCCTGCTATTTTATGCAATTACATGCAATTGACGCTACAAACCCATTTTTTAAAATAGCACCTATCTGCAATTCCGAATTTCTGTTGAAAATTGCGCTATATAGCATGTCAATTGCAATTCTTAAAAACACTATTACATGATAATTGCGCTATTTTGCACAAGAATTGCATCAATAATAATACCTGCAATAAGTTTGCTATTATTTGCTATTTGCGCAATTGTCAGCAGAGTTTTAAAATAGCACGTACCTGCAATTTACAACTACCGTTGACAATTGCGCTATATAGCATGTCAATAGCCCTTCTAAAAACGAGATGACATGATAATTGCGCTATTTTGCACAATAATTGCAGCCGTAATAATAATTGCAGTAAGTTTGCTATTATGTGCTATTTGCGCAATTGTCAGTTCCAGCGCCTTTAAGATCTTCTTATACTAGTACAACGTACTGCCCTACTAGTGTAGTGGTTTCGACTGACACCGCAGACTCTGTCCATGGGTTCGAATCTCAGCGCGGCAGTTTAGTTACATTTTAATTTTTACTTCAAATGTTTAAACAATTAAGATTTGAAATAAATGAGTTGATCAGGTTTGTACAACATGTTTTTATTCGTCGCCTTGACGCACCGCCACTTGATGCAATCGTTTGAAACACTCGCCGCTGTAAATTAGATACTTTGAAACTATGACACTTTATCAAAATACACGTTATTTATGTATTTCATTAAATGTGTATACGTAATTAGACTATAAAGTTCAACTCGAAATGTTACAGAAGCAATGTTCTTCATTTCTTAAAAAGAATGGTTAAAATCGAAGCTACCGTTTTCGAGATATAGCGATTTTTGTATTTTTTATAGCTCATTTTTCCACTCCCTTAATACTAGGCATGCGAGCGGGACACGGTTCGACCGTGTCACGCACGTATGACCCGTGGCCCGTAAGCAAAACACTGTATACGAAAACACGAACTAGATTTTACAATTTGAACTAACACATTTTCGTAATAAAACACAAGGAAATACAAGGAAACTAATGTATTATTAGCCATTTATTTAGACTATGTGCATGAAAGTTCAAATAAAAAACAATGATTCCGTCCCTTATTACTGCTAATTAATATAATAATAAGGAGTTTACCAGGCACTTCGATCGCTCGCGAGTGTGATACTAAAGCGCCATTGTTACAGCTAGTCTTATTCCCAATCATTTGTATTGCTCCTTTTCGTAACACTAAGCGGCATGAGAACAAGACTAGCATTAATTTAAAAGTGACGTCATGATTATAATTGATAAATTCTCCGAATTGCGCAGAAAGCCGCCATTTTGTACACATTTTAAACCGACAGAAAAAATTCTGCGCAACTACATGTAAAGCAATGGGATTTTTAACTCTGGACGAAAGTGAATATGAACCGCCGATATTTAAGGATTTACCATACTTTGTTTTAGTTATTTGAAGATGACACTCAATCTTTAGGTTTGGCTTTGATGGTACGTGATCAGAGATCAATTAGGGAATCTTTTTGCGTAGCTCTTTTTGCTACATATTTGTGCATTAGTGTTCAAAAGTGTGTCGCATTTCGTGATGCTACATTGGTTAAATCGAACGCTGCGTGGTGGTATGCACTATGCCGGTTATTACGGGGCTTGGGCTCTACTGTGGGTTGGGTTTGGGAATTCACGGAGAGTGAGACTTACGGGATACGGGTACCCGTGACACGCACGTATAGAATGACCCGTGTCACGTAAGAGAAAAAACACGGGATAACTCATACCTACTTAATACAATCATGTTCAAAACTGTTGGGACACTTCCTGCATGTCCTGTGAAACGGTGGTCCCTCCCCCTAAACTCAATGTTGGTCCATATAAAAGCATCGCCCAGCAACGGGCTGTGTTATATATATCAGCCCCAACATTGGTTTGGGGGGGGGGGGGAGGGGGGTTGAGAGGGATGGCAGCTTTACATAAACTAGTTTTGACTATCATACTTTCAATTGACAGCTTTTTACTAATTTTGAAAGATATTTGATGCGCACGTGTATAGTGTCCCAACAGGTTTTGAACAAGATTGTAGGTTATCCGCTGGATAACCAATTTAATTTTCTTATTTCTAATGCTGCTAAAGCACCATCTGGTCGGATGAGATCTGCCAACCTAAACTTGCTTCTGGCTTATTGCATTTTATTCTAATTCAAATACAATCACTACCCAAACAACAATTGACTCTAAAAAGCAACCCATTTTCAGAAAAACGTTGATGACGTCATAGCGATGTCATGTCATAAATACCCATGCATGTACTGGATTGATCTATCTCTACTATATTATTTACCTCTGTTACAGTGCCTACTGGAAATCCTCCATGAAGTAAAGAATCAAGCTGTGCTAAGGATGTGGAGAAGAACACTGGCATCTCTGAGTCAGACTTGTTGTACATGGACAAGGCCTGCATTGGTGACACGATGGAAACAAGATGGAAACATCAAAATAAACCACACACAGTTTTCCTACTTTTATTGATCTGATGATGATGACCAATGATGAGTGTTCATACACTCTTAGTAGTGTCGAACCAAGCAGAAAGCAAGCAACTAAAATACGCGGAGTGCATTGAAAGTGTCTAATGCACTCCACGTGTGCACCATTCAATTTTGCGCACCACACGCTTTGTTTTGATTTGTTGTTCAGGAATTAAAGCTTTGCTGATTTTCACTGCGGGTGTTAGCAAACTTGTTAACATGTTTCGATTCATTTTTACATAGATCAAAATTGTATGTAGTGTTGTGTGTGAATTAGGTCAATACATGCGTATGTTTTGTTTTTTGAAAATTTGGAAAAATCAATGCACTTGCGCAAATGTTGATATGCTCACAATTGCACTCCCCTTGTTCACACATCAATATCAGCGCATGCATTGATTTGTCTAATCTCTCTCGAAATAACATGTATGCATGAATGCATCATTACTGAGCAGAATTGGGCACACAACAGTGAGATTTCCTTATCACCCCACGTCACAAGTTATCTCAGATGTTATCACAATAGCAATTAGCGCTTCTTTCAAAAATATCTCGGCTATACTACTTGAACATGGTAACAATCAAAGATGTTAGACATTTGGCATTTACACTGGGGTCAATTCTCGAATTCTAACAGTTTAAGAATGAAAATGTTGTGTTAACATGACATCACATAATTTAGAAGTTTATTCATAACAAACCAATATTTACACTTGGGTAAATTCTCCAATTCTAACAGTTTAAGAATGAAAATATTGTGTTAACATGACATCACATAATTTAGAAGTTTATTCATAACAAACCAAAATTAATTATCAGAAAATTATCAGAAGTAATTAATTATATCATCTGAGTAAACCCTGACAAATAATATGATGCCCTCTAGTGGTAGCTACAGATTTCGCTAATATTAGCCCCCTGGGCACTACCTGTATTTCGTACAAGAATTCCCATTGGCCAATTACATGATATAATCATGTTGACAACCAATTACAAATTTGCTTATAAATATCTTATTCTAATCTTTTTGAAAATTGTAATTATTCTAACAATGTCTCTGATTGGCACAATATTTGACATGTCCTAAATTTCTACTAATCTGCAGGTAGTTCTCACAGGGTTAAGGATACAGCTAAGATACTCACTGTACAGTGGTCTGGTAGGGCAGCCTTGCTTGCCTGATTCAATAATGCCTTAACTTTAACATCTGATAGGCTGGTGATTCTGAGGAGCTCCATTCTGTTTTTTGAAAGCAATTGCTAAGATAAAAAGATTTATGAATTGTATTAAGTTAAGAGGATGATATATTTTCAATTTCAAACTAATTTGACAACATTAATCATTACTCCCAAACTTGGTCCGCTTTCAGCATGTATTTAGTAATGAACCTAAGGCCTTAAGGTATAATTCAAGGGTTTTTTCGGGGAGGGGAGGGGGGAGTTGTGTAAAAAGCTACTGGTTAGCAGGGGGTCATGTAATTTTCAGTTTCAGCTGTAGGGGGGGGGGGGGTTAGGTAATTTTGACATACGAGTCTCAAATTTGTCCCAAGCCCCCTCCACCATAAATAATGAACGGTCGGCTGTCTTTTCCGTTGAAATTTTATGATAAGGATAATTGATTAGTTACTGTGCATTCGTCTTGATAATCGCTCGAGGCCTTGCATGAGTGCACCAGGCGGGTGCACGAATGCAAGGCCGAGAGCGATTATCAAGTACGAATGCACTGTTTGCGAATCAATTATCTATCATACACTTCGCGGCGCGTACCAGAACCTGCTCTAAAATGTTGTTATTCCGCAGCAGCAAGGAGGGCAAGTACCTCTTCAGCAGAAGTACACTTTCCACAATTTCACCGTTCATATAAACTGAAAAGTAATAATACTGATAAAGTAGATCCATAATTAAATGCACACGCACACCATTTTAATGAAGAAAATTAATTAATGACCGTGTATTAAATATAGCCACATTTAGTGTCGGATTATTTGTATTCTTCTCATGCTGAATTTTTTTGTTATCATGCGTATGGTAAAAAATTAAGTTGGCTTTACAAATCCCACAAGTATAAATGTCCTTCTCTGTCAATGATATAAACACACTGCTGACATGATTGGTGCTTTCTTACCACAACTTTCCTACATGCTGAGGCTTCCTCATGAGAACAATAAGCTACATTGAACATTGCACAGAAATATTCATGCATCATATTAATGAATATGTAGCTATTAATTGGTTTGTGCCAGAATTAAGGGGAAAACCAAACTAATATTTGCTATTGTTTATAGATAGATAGATGATTTACAATATTTTTGAATGCAAACCATGTCAATTTTTTGGTTTGTATGTGTAAATCCCATTGTACAGACTAGTAAATGACAGGGTTTACGCAACTTATTCTAGCGGTCTTATTCTTCATTGGATTAATCTCAGATTTTCAGAAGATATGATCATTATTAATTGGGCTTTGCATTGACGGTGAGATGGGCATGGTCCAGCGGTTTTTAAAAAGTTTAAAAAAAGCGCTCCATGAAAAAGTCCTATTTTTTTGATACACCCTGTATCACTACGTGATTTTGGATCGATAATTATTTGTCTAGCATTGTGCTTGCGGGACTGCTCCTATACCATTTGCTTTGATGGTTTATAAAATACCTGTTTGTTTCAAAATGTTAAAATTAAGAATTTTAAGCCTGACGATAATTGTGGCACAGTTTGTGAATTAAAGGAGGTGTCCCGCAAGCATAAAAGTGTGCATTATATGTTAGAAAAATAACTATCGAGCCCAACTTTTGTAATTATATAGAACAAAACACCACACTTATGACAAAAACAAATAAAAACCGCAATCTCTCAACATGCACTTTTTAAAATTCGCGGCGATCGAAAGTCCCAGTGTCGATGATGTCATAGTTATACAATGCACATGCGCAAATTTTAGCACCGATACCCATGACGTCATCGACACCGGGACTTTCGATCGCCGCGAATTTTAAAAATTGCATGTTGAGTGATGGCAGTTTTTATTCTTTTTTGTGACTAGTATGGTGTTTTGTTCTATATAATTACGTAATTTCGGCTCGATAATTAGTTTTCTAACAAATAATGCTCAATGTTGTGCTTGCGGGACACTTCCTTTAATAGAAAGATATGTCTTTCTCATGGTATAAGGCCAAATAAAAAACCACCTAGTTTCTCGTCCTATCTTTTGAAGATAAGGAGGATGAGGGCACTTTTGGAACAACAAAAAAAAACCAAAATCAATGCGAAATCACCATTACCGACATGGTATTGCCTGATGGGTTGTGTAACTTGAGGAGGACAATGCCTTTTTATTTCATAGTTTTTTGGGATTGGTTAACACAAAATCTGCTTTAAAATGCTCATTGGATTAAATCTATTGCCAAGATGTCATGAAAAAAAGTGATGGTAGAAATAATGAAAATAAAGATATATTACATAATTCCTGAAAAGGGATGCGCAGGGGACGATAAACTACTCTATTTTTTCACTTGGCCTAACTAATGTATTTAAATAACATGTTCGAGTACTATGTACATGTACTTTTAGTATTATATTATGTTTAAATCGTGTGAAATACAATTATACAGAACACAAAACATCGTATCATTGGCATTTATACGATTTTGTAAAAGGGATTGATAATCTGTCATTCCATTGAGGTGTTAGATGCCATGATCATTCATAGTGTAATTTAATCGTATAAGTTAACCGATTAAAATGCAATTGAACGACTACCTGTAAAGTACTACTTGACAACTGTAACTGATTCGTTAATCCTTAGTATTCATCAATCTTAACCTGTTAACTCCTTAACTATGTGAATCGTTGTTTCTATTTCCACAGCTTTATTATTGGTCATATCAATGTCCATTGTTTGTTAACGTCGATATCTACGAAAGCACTACCGGAAGTCTCAAGCGTGCAATGTCAACATAATCGGTTGCCCCTCGCAACGTGCATTATATGACAAAGCTTACAGATAATGCATGGGTCAACATTAGAAAGGGTAGCGATTATGTTGACCTTGCACGATTGAGACTTCCGGCAGTGCATTCGTAGATATAATCGACGTTAACAACAATGGATAATGAACAATGGAATGAGCTCTAGAAGTGTATGCATGGATACGTGGCAAATTCTGTTTGTGCCCCATCAGAATGAACAGCCAATATTTTATGATGGCCCTTATTTTTATTGTGTAAAATTAGTAATGGCTGGCGTAGCGAGCGTGAGTTTATAACCCGAACAAGTTAGAACATTCTGGGCAGAAACGTATCATGGGGGATCCAGTGAAACATCCTACTTTTGTGAGCATTTGGTGCGAAGCTGAGACGAGGTAAAAAGCATGCAAGAAATTACATTCTTTAATCACAAAATTTGATTTTTTAACATGTAGGCTAATTAAAATATTTTTATGTGGCTCTATTTTCTCGACAGTTGATGATATAGATAATGCTTTTCCAACAGATCGTCCGAGGCACAGAAAAGATTTGCTGTCCGTAAGTTGTCTCAGGGTAAATGTTTTTGAAGTTAATAGGTTTTAAGAAAATTTGCGCAAAGCGCAGAAAAAAAATGGCATTTACACTCCAAAATAGCCTCTCTAAAATCACTCCCAATCTTTATAGGTTAAAAAGTTACACAACCCCCCCTGTTTAAATATTAAAAGTTACAAAGCCCCTCCTATTTCAACATATGAAAGTTACATGACCCCCCTATAGTTTACCCCCCCCCCCCTCCAGCATAAATAATGAACAGTCCCTAAACAAACTGTAGCTTATGTTTTGTTGTATTCTTCTTCAATGTATTCATGTTCATTGATTGGCTAAATGGACGTCACATGACCAGACATAATTATCCATCTTTGCAAAAGAGACCAGTCAGGTTTGTCCTGAAATTGTGAATCGATGTTCTTCCATTGCATGCCATTTATTTTGCCAGGTACAATCATACACTGCATTGGCACAGTAAAAGGTGCCATGCTTTGAAACATCTGATCAGCGTTAACTTTTAATTTTGCACCTGTGTGTATGGATTTTCCCCCAACCATTGTGGATGGAAACTGAATATATATTGATGACAAAGGAAGAAGAAAAAAAAGGTTTGTCTCAAATGACCCGCGCGCATTCCCGAAACCGCCCGCGTTAGCTTTTTTTTTTAGTGGTTTTGTTGGGATTTTTTTTCTTTCAATTTTTTTTCCAATTTTTTTTTTCTTCTTCAATTTTCTCAAAAAAATCTTGCAAAATCCAACTTTTTGGCCAAACAAATGACGATCAGGTCTAAATTGAAAAAATAAATAAATAAATCTGTGGAACAAACTTTTTCTTCTTTTTTTGCCAAACATGTAAATGTTTATTTCCTAGGGAAGCATGCCACTGGATTTTCTACAAGTTATGTGTTTTGGTGCAGAAAGATACAATTTCCTCCTAAGCCATGTCAAAATGTTCCCTTCAGATACCAATACCTGGGAAGGCGCTTCCTATATCCTCCACATTTTCTAGCCATGAGATATAGTATGCTTGGTACAGTGTTTCAATATCACACCATCTTGGTACAATGTTCATATTGACACTTACCCGACATGTCACAATATCATGTTTTTTGAGTCGTTCCACTACTTCACTATCAATACCCAATCTTTGAATTTTCCGTGTGGCCATTGTGTAATCTAGAATAAAGAACAACATTGAGATGGTAAAATAATTGCTGCCTATCTAGATGGTATAAAATGACAAAACAAATTTGCCTATCACGCAGCACATCATAGGCCTATCTTTAATATCCTCCAATTGGTACTTAGGGTGACTGTAACCAAAATAACCCAAAAATTGCATCAAAAACAAGTGTATTATATCCCCCTTTCTCTCTACAGGCAACTCAAAACACCAATTTAGTCCGTTGAACAAATTAATTTCTATTTTAATTTAAGATCATGGTCAGGCAACTCTTTTAAATTGAGATATTTTGCCCATTTTCAATGTGTCACGACTGCTGAATTCGGCAACCCATTATGATTCCTCCCCCTGCTTGTAATGTAAAAATTGATGCCCCCTTTTTGTAATATCTTGATTTATTTACTACGGATACTGGGCGGCATGCAGCTCCGATAGCATGCGTGAAATTACCGCAACAGTCAACGGGAACAAAATCGTACCAGAAAATTGGGACTAGCACTCTGAATCAATGTGATATTTTTTCATGATTTGCAGGGTTTTTTGACAGCTAGGATTCTCTACGATTCCAGTTTACGATACTGTGAATTTAATGGGTCCCCTGGTCACATATAAGTCTGCATATATAGGCCTAGGCCCTATTATGTTTTAGTATTTTGGCCATACAGATCATGTGTCATAAACTGGGTTACCATTGTATTGCATTTCTTCGAAGAGGAAAAAAACAGCTCATGAATTTTTTCACTTCTGCTCATCACAGTATGGATTTAATCATTTGATTTTTAGAACATGATAACAACCCAAATACACCATTTGGGGTACACCAGCTCATAACACAGGGCCATAAACGCCAGTTACTGTTGGGAGCAACACATTTTCATCTATTTATTAAAAATGTATGTGTAAAGTATCTTTGAAAAGGGGTGTTTGAAATGATAGTCAGTGAAAACCAAAAAAGAGTGTATTTTTCACCCCAATTTTGTCCTCGTTTTTGCCAAAAAAGGTGGGTAAATTTGTTGCAAAAACAGTGCGAAGGGGGGGGGGGGGGGGGGGGGGGGGGGGCGGTCGGGGGGTTGTGTACACTGTACAGATACTGTACAATAATTAAACTTAAAGTAGAACACTAAACGTTACCAAACTATAGGGGTTAAATTGATTTGACGGAATAAACCATAGGCGGCAATATCCTCAGGTCTCACATACGGAATAAAGCACAAGGCAGCAATTGTTTTGCAGTTGTTTCAGTTTTTTTACATTGTAGAAATGAACTTTGTCTTGTTCTTTATTCCGTGTGTAAGACCTATTTGAGGATATTGCCCCATAGGCTTACCCCCCCCCCCCCCAACTCAACACAAAAGTTGGTAACCATGACTGTTTTCTTTATTTTTTCAAAGTACCCACCCCCCCCCCCCCCCTCCCCCTCACAAAAAGGCTGCAGAATTCTGCAGTCAGTCTGTCAGTAGACTAGTGTCATTTAATAATAACTCAATGATGTTGAACCATCCATCCATGAGCTACAATGTAGCAGTTACTTACCTTTTCTACACTAACAAGTAGTCCTAAGTGACATAAATACTGAGAACCGATATAAAATGCTGATTGTAGATGTGAAATCAGTCTTCAGTCTTCAGTCTTCAGTCTTCAGTCTTCAGTCTTATTCTAAACGTCACTTCTTCGTGTTTACCGCCGGTGATTTAATTTGGAGTATTCTGTCGTATATCAAATAATTACGAACACAAGATTTTATAATTACGTGTAGCGTATCAAACTATTGGAGTTTTTAAAACATAGGCTATTTCAGACCAGGCGGCGTCCGACACGATAATTAAACAATTCTGTGACATAAATCTAGTCACTCAAGTGGATCAAACGATATGGACACGATTTGTGTCAATCATCTACATTTCGTATTGGTTTGACATCAAGTCACAGATCAAACTGAAATAATGGAGTTCCTTTTGTATACCATATACCACTGTACTGCATGTCTTCGATTGGGACTTTTAAAGAACGATTCATACACTTTCCACTGTGAGGAAGAAGAATAATTCATTGGTAGATTACCAGTGTAGTCACCTTCGGAGCCGTAATTTCACCCTTATTAAGATGAGCACTCCTGATGTAGTTCTCGTTGAAAATGACTATTGGGAAAAATCACCGTGTTGCATAATATAGCTTTTCTTTGGCGGGTTAAACCGGTTTTGTGAGCGCTCAACCGCCCCACTTCCCTCATGGCATATGGTTGGAGGTGGAATCAACTCCGCTTGTCTGAACGCCCTGGTGCTTCTGCAAAGCCAGATAATGTAGCTTGCTCGCAAGGCTGTTTTGGCTGCTGTGCAGGGGCGGACTGGGTCCTGAAAGCGGCCATGGCAAAATTATTAAAGCGGCCCTTAAAGGTTGCCCCAAATTTTTCCTAGTCAGTCACCTCGTCGGAATTTCACGTAAGTGTGTGTGTGTGTGTGGGGGTGGGGGGGGGGGGGGGGGGGGGGGGGGGTAGGAGAAATTTGAGTCCAAAACGGCCCGAAAAAATGCTTTACACAAGTGAGTAACCGGCCCTGAGAGGCCCAGAACCAAGCGGCCCATGTGGCGATCGCCACAACGCCACAGTGGCCAGTCCGCCCCTGCTGCTGTGTCTAAGATTGGTTTTCTCTTCCCGCTGGGGATTCCTAGTGAGGCCAGACACTTGCTGATCGTGGTACTATAAATCCCCCTGCTTCCGACTTGAACGGGAAAGTAGTTTACAGACCATCCATTATTTTCACATTCTGCTACAAGGTCTTGATATTTACATTTCTTCCTGGCGAAAGCATTTGCAAGGTTTTCCTCTGCTGGGACTGTCAATTCAATGATGATGACATTTTTAGTCTGAGTTGAGAAAATAGTAATGTCAGGTCGCTTGGCCGTCTCAACAATTTCTGGAGGAAATACTATCTGCGAGTGCTCTTCATCCACCAGGAGTTTTCAGTCACTGGCATTTTTCAGGATGTCTGTCTCTTTTGGCTTTCTGTAGGCCTACGGCAAGACTGGATTACGGTATTTTGTGCCATCTGCTGTTTGGAATGCTATGGTAGGACTGAAACTTTGAGACTGGGATGTTGATGGTCTGTTGTTCTTTGCTTCATCGACATATGGTATCAGTCCTGATACAATTGCTCTCAATGTTTGGTCATGGCGCCAATTGTATATACAGGGTGTCCCAAAAGTCTATGCACGATTTTGAAGCTTTGTATTTCACAAAATATAAGTCGTATTGAAAATATGAATACATATTTAGAAAGAGGAGATGTGGGAAATAATGTTGATACCAAACATTGGAGTAACATCTGTTTGTAATGCCACCCTAGAAGTAAAATATGTATTACTGCAAAAACGTTATTTTTTTCTTCGGAGGAATAAAGTTCATAATTCCATACCTATTGAGATTAACAAAAAGACGGGTAGAGTTGGTTACACGGAAAGTGATCCGTCAATTGTAATATTTAAAATTTTACATTACTGTGATCTTATCATAATAGCAAACTCTATCACACACAATTTTCGTTTGTATAGTGAAATCTAGTTTAAATGTTTTCCATTTATACAGAGGAGATGTGTGCTAAAGCGAAATTCTGTGAACAGTTGATCTTTTAATCTTGTTTTCTGCGGAAAGTCAGTGAATAGATCTCTTTGGACTTTTGGCTACTGCATGTCTTATGACATCATTGTGACTTGTTGATCTACCAGTCTTTTTTCTACCACATCGAGACAAATCATGCACAGTTCCTGTGTTCAAAAATGTATCCACCAACTTCAGAATGGATATTCTTCCTGGTGCGCGTTTCACTTAGAAATGTTTTCTAAACTTTTGTTGAGTAAGTTGAACCGAATTTGTTTTAGCGTATAACCATACAATTTGTATTCGCTTATCTATGCTGTAAACCATCTTGAATGAAGACTTGCTGTGCAATGTCTACTACGCCTATTTATGTTGTGAGTGACCGAGTTTGGTAATAACATTAATGTTGCAGGGTAAGCAGTGAACTGTGACTAATGCGCAACGTTGCTCTCATACCGTTAATTTATGCGCACCTGTTTTTAGCAACAATGTGTGGTACTGGTATGGGTGTGTCTCACATGACCAAAAACTTTCAACCAGGTTTATAATGTTGTGGGTTCACCAATAGGGTTGTGTTTGGTATCAAAATAATTTCCCAAATCTCGTCTATCAAAATATGGTTAAATTTATACCATATGATTTACATTTTATTAGATATGACTCTTCAAAAACGTGCATAGACTTTTGGGACACCCTGTACCTTCCATTTTCTAAGGAAAAGCTGCAACAGTTCAGGATGTGGAGCAGAGTACAATTTCGGTGGTGACATAACTGGCACAATCCCATATTTGTCTTGCCCCAGAGTCTCAGGTTAGTTGGTGTTGGGAGTTGGTCATGGATGGCATTTATCTGGAACGACAGGAGTTCTGGTGTCCAAACATACAGGAGTTTCTTCCATGATGTGTCCACTTGCATGGCAGAGTCCCATCGCAGCCACTGACCTTGTTTCGCGCATCCATAAAGGTAGATCAGCATCTCACCCTCGTCAACTTCTTTAACCAAACTGGTCAGGCACTGCCTGTGTTCTTTCAGGGTCATGTCTTTAATTAGCTTCGGATTCTTCTTGAACCCCAAGCCTGCTTTGTCCGTCTGACCTCCGCCGATTTCATTAAGGATGAGATGTCGTTCTTTTTGTTCCAGCTCCTTCACTCCATTCCATCTGGACCTCTTCTTTTTCATCTCTAAACACTCTCTGTTTAGTGTTTGAGTTTTTCCATCTCTGGAGTGCTTGTTGAGATGGTATTTGATTAGCTGCATACATTTCACTGAGGTGGTGAGTCGCTTTAGTTGTAGGCCGTAGCGTTTTCTGGATCTGTATAAAGCACTGTTGGTAGTGCTTCTGGTTACTCCTGCCCACCTCTTCAGATGCTTTGTGCAGATTGCCTTCAGTTTCTCAATATAGGTGATTGGGAAGTTGTAGATGGTAAATTCCCATACCATTTTTGGGATGATCACATGGTTGTAAATCCACATTTTCATGATACCATTCAATTCACTTGCACCTGTTAACTCCAACATAGCAGACAACTTGCTGGTAACCAATTGCCTGATCTTATATCATCCTTCAGGTATTCATAGATTAACTTCCCAAGGAATCTCATTGGTTGGCTGTGGATATATGTGATTTTCTGTCCGTCAATGATTAGTTGTGGGTCGTAGGCTATATATTGTGTTTTATGGCCTCTTCGCTTCTGGTCTGCATTCGGAACCACTTTTTTCATGGCATGAGATTTACATTTAACAGGCTTGGCTTTCATGGTTCTTGACCATTTTGAGGAATTCGTTGGTGGTATTTATGAGCCGTTGACAATCCTCTGTGTTTCTGGCAACCAGTGTAAGGTCGTCGGCATATGCTTTAGCTGAAGACACAATGTTGGAATTACTCATGCGGTATCCAAGATGATCAGATTGGTCGAGTAGGTCTAGACAGAGATTGAAAACGGCTAGAAATAGAATGGATGATAGCGGGCAACATTGAGATACTCCAATAAAGCATTGTATCCAGTCTGTTGTCCACTCCTCTGTTTTCACACGGATGAACACTTCATCGTAATAGTTGAAGATAATCTTTCTGATGTGTTCCGGCACATATATAGTACCATTCCAAGGCAAATTGTATGAGGTTATGTGGTACACTTCCATACGCGTTCTGTAAATCTAACCAAGTTGTCACGATTGGCTTGCCATTCTTTTTGGCATCTTAAAGCATTTCTGTAAGGGCTTCTGTGTGTTCAACACAGCCTGATATTTTCTCCATGAAGCCCTTTTGAACAGATTTGTCAATATAGTCAAGGGTTCTTTGAGCAAGAATGCCCATTCCAAGATTTCCACTTGAATTTTTCACAGTTATAGGTCTGAAGTAGAAATGGAGGGTATACAAATACCTCAGGGTAAAAAAGGGACGAGAAAAATTAATGAACGTTTGGGACTTGTTATTATTATAGTTTCACGAACACATTCGTATCTTTTATTCGTTTTTTACTAGGCCCGGTCCTTCTCCTGAGCAACGGCTTCTGTTTCTTGTGCGTTTGGCCGCCTGGATCTGGATCTGGATGATATCCTTCCTGATTGAAGCCAAAGGCGAGAAGGTTGGGTGTGCGCATGGTTTTTTAGTCATGTCGTTGATTATTTTGTAGCAGTGCCTGGGTGTATGTAGGTTGTAATTGCTGTTTGAATGGTTGTATGGTTTCAATGTTCATCACGATGTGTTCACTGTTCAGGAAGAGAGTTCCAGTCGGAAATGGTGTTTGGGAAAAAGTTGAGGTAGTAGTCACCGTTCTGCCCGTTAGTTTTATGTAGCTGTGATTATGGTTTGTGCGAGCTGATGAGCGGCGTAATGAGGCCGGATGTAGGAACTTTTGTGCCGGGATGGCCGCCTGACCCTGTCGTATCTTCTGCAGCATTGTTAGTCGGGCTATCTCCCTTCGGTCTTGAAGTGGTGCCCATCCGAGGTTGTTTAGAATAATAGGCCTACATGTCACACTGCTGGTCTTCTTATAGTCCTTGTAGACAAAACGTGCGCCTCTTCGCTGGATGGATTCAATTTTGACCATTAGGTCACCGATTACAACGTGGGGTCCCACCTCGGGGGCGGGGGGGGGGGGGGGGGGGGGGTACTCGACTTTCATTTTGTAGGGGTGTGCGGCCTGAAGGGCCGAATCTGGGGGCTTACGGAATTGAACGGTCGCCGAAATTGGGGTCTTAGTGAACTAAATATTTATACAAAGTTGTGTCTTATGAACTGCATTTTGGGCCAAAAATTTGCCTTAAGAACTGAATTTAGGCCAAATTTGAGGCTACATAACTCAAATTCATAAGATTTTACACATTTTATGATTTTTGGTTGAATTTGGGGTCTACATGTCTACAGGTCTAAGGGAACTGCCAATGGATGAAACCGGGTCTTATGGAACTGCCATTGGATGAGGTATTACGGAGCGGCCGAGGAGGCGTGGAAAGGTCTTGGCAGCCGCACATACCCGTATTGCCAATATACGTGGGGAGGGGGGGGGGGGGGTGGCTTTGGCAGACCGGTCTTATAGAACGGGAGACTTTAAGAGTAAAGCATTTGTCAGTGTTGAAGGACATTTGCCAGTTATTTTGCCACTGGAGTGTGTCAAGATCATGTTGTACATATAATAGTGTTTGCGCGTCAGTGTCAGTCTTAATGGGTACATAACACAGTAGTCGAAATGTTGATGAAATGCCACGAGGGAGGTCATTGATGTAAAGCAAAAAGAGGAGGGGGCCCAGAACTGTGCCTTGTGGCACACCCGATCGCACGTTAGACCAGTCTGAGTGCTCCATCAATAACTACCGTATCCTCTGTTTGCGTTTGGTGAGGAAGTTAGAAATCCGTAAGTTGTCAGAGATGCCGTATTTGTTCAGTTTGTATAAAATTCTGTGATGGAGTATCGTGTCAAATGCTTTACTGAAGTCCATAATTATGATGTCTGTCTGGGTATTATGTTTAAGTGCATGTAGGAGGTCGTGTGTTGTCAATAGGAGTTGTGTATCGAGTTGTGTCTCACTCGGCGAGTCTGAGGATTCTACCTGTGGGATTCCGTCTGGTCCTGTGTGTCCTTTCTCCCTAAGGCTTTGGATACCAGATGAGTCTTGTCTCAGTCATTTGATGAAGCTATAAAACTGCTTTGACGATTCCAGACGGGTGTTGCGGACATAGCCCCAGTAAGCTCTTTTGTTTCCTTTTTGACTTCTTTTCTCACCGCTCTAAATTTGTCCCAGTCAGTGTCCATTTTGGTGATCCTAGCCCGGTTGTACGCGCGATGTTTACGAACCACTCCTGACTTTGGATGTTGTCCATGGGGTATAGTTACGCTTTCTGATGATCTAAGTTGGTATAATGGTCATCCATAGCTTTAGAGACTCCGTCTTTAAATTCTTTCCATAGGCTGGTTACTGTAGCCTTGGAGTTATTTCTACTCGTCATGGTGGTGTCACTCTTGGTTTTTGATGTCTCGCTTGATGTCCTCGGTCGGTTTTGGCTTTGTGGAATACGAGAAGGTTGGGTGTGCGCATGTTTTTTTAGTCTTGTTGTTGATTTCTTGTAGCAGTGCCTGGGTGGATGTAGGTTGCCACTGTTGCTTTGAATGGTTGTACGGTTTTAATGTTCACGATGTGCTCAGGAAGAGAGTTCCAGTCGGGAATTGTACTTGGGAAGAATGACTTGAGATAGTAGTCGCTTCTGCCTGTTAGTTTTATGTAGCTGTGATTATGGTTTGTGCGAGCTGCTGAGCGGCGTCGTGAGGCCGGATGTAAACTCGTGTGCCGGGATGGCTACCTGACATGCGATATGCCTGACCCTGTCATACCTTCTGCAGCATTGTTAGTCGGGCTATCTTCCTCCGGTCTTGAAGTGGTGCCCATCACAGGTTGTTTAGCATAGATGTCACACTGCTGGTCTTCTTATAGTCCTTGTAGACAAAACGTGCGCCTCTGCAGTGGATGGATTCAATGTTGACCACTAGGTCACCAACGTGGGGGTCACACACTGTAGAGCAATACTCTAGGTGAAGACGGACAAGGGCTTTGAAGGCAGACGGCACGTGAATCACGTGTACAGGAGTGAAGGTTCCTCCGGATGATACCCAAAACACTTTTGGCTTTGGTAGTGACGGTGACGGTCTTATTGAAGACATGGTTGGTTCATTTGAGATCGGAGGAAAGCCCAACCCCTAGGTAAATAGGTATGTATGTGAATTTATCTCTTGAAGATTGCGGTTGCTAAGTTGATATTGATGTTGTTTGTGATTTCTAGAACGGGAGACTTTAAGAGTAAAACATTTGTCAGTGTTGAAGGACATTTTTGCCAGTTATTTTGCCAAGTGGTGTGTGTTAACTTTATGTTGTGCTTGCGCGTCAGTGACAATCTTAATGGTATGGTACATAACACAGTCGTCTGCGAACAGACGAACTGTTGATAAAATGTCATGAGGGGTGTCATTGATATATGTAAAAACAAAAAGAGGCTGGGGCCCAGAACTGTGCCTGTAGCCCGATCGCACGTTAGACCAGTCTGAATGCATTCCATCATCGACTATTTGCGTTTGGTGAGGAAGTTAGAAATCCGCAAGTTGTCAGAGTGATGCCGTATTTGTTCAGTTTGTAAAAAAGTCTGTTGTGGGGTACCGTGTCAAAGGCTTTACCGAAGTCTATAATTATGATGGCTGTCTGGGTATTAAACTATTATTGTCAAGTGCATGTATTAGGAGGTCGTGTGTTATTATCAATACGAGTTGTTTATCGCATGAATGCTTAGTACGGAAGCCATGTTGTTATCTGTATATTATGTTTGTCAAGGTGCTTCATTATGTTGCTGTGGATGATATGTTCCATGATTTTTGAGCATATGGAGCTAGTCAAGGATACGGGGCTGTAGTTGCCAGGTGTGGCCTTGTCGCCTTTTTTATACATACCAGTTGTCTGGTTAGTTTATAAAGTGAGAGAGGGCTATCTAATCAGCTGCGAATCTGAGGATTCTACCTGGGATTCCGTCTGGTCCCGTGGCTTTGTTTGGTTGGAGACCTTGTAAGAGTTTGGCCACTCCTTCAACCGTGGTGTGGAAAATTGGCATCGATGGGAATGTAGCCTTATTAGGGTCACTCATCTTGGACATGGGTTCTTCTCTGGTAAACACCGACTCAAACTGTCTGTTTAGTATGTTTGCTTTAGTACACACTTAAAAATAGGTAGTTAAAAATGACCCCTTTTCAGGGTCAACTATGCACCGACTGAAAAAAGGGTTAAATATGACTCTTTTTCTAGTCGTTTTTACTCATTTTCTCAGTCATTTGACACAAAAAGGGGTAAAAAATGACTGGAAAAGTGTCAAATTTAACCCTTTTTCAGTCGGTGCATAGTTGACCCTGAAAAGGGGTCATTTTGAACTACCTATTTTTAAGTGTGTAGTGCTGTAAGAGGATAAACTCCCGTTCTCCCTAACCATTGGATACCAGATGAGTCTTGTTTCAGTCATTTGATGAAGCTCCAAAACTGCTTTGACGATTCCAGACGGGTGTTGCGGACATAGCCCCAGTAAGCTCTTTTGTTTCCTTTTGGACTTCTTTTCTAACCGCTCTAAATTTGTCCCAGTCAGTGTCCATTTTGGTGTTTCTAGCCCGGTTGTACGCGCGATGTTTACGAAACACTCCTTACTTTGGATGTTGTCCATGGTATATGGTCACGCTTTCTGATGATCTAAGTTGGTATGGTCATCCATAGCTTTAGAGACTCCGTCTTTAAATTCTTTCCATAGGCTGGTTACTGTAGCCTTGGAGTTATCTCTACTCGTCATGGTGTCACTCAGGTTTTTGATGTCTCGCTTGATGTCCTCGGTTTTGGCTTTGTGGAATTGGTAGATTTTTCTTGCATGTCTTGGGGGTGGCCGGGGCGGTGGCCTATTAATTTTGGGTTTGGTGTTTATATCTATCATAGGAATTCCATCATGATCGCTAATTCCTGGCGTCATAGTGACTTTTTCAACTAGTGTTGGATGGGTGGTTAGGAAAAGGTCCAAAATGTTGCTCCCTCTTGTAGGTTCAGTAACCATCTGCTCGAGGGAGTGGTCCTGCGTGAGGTCAATGAACCTTTTGGAGATCCTAGGATACTTACATGCTTACAGCCTTGTTTGAGAGAGAGCGAATCCCAGGCAACACTGGGAGATTGAAGTTTTAGCCAACTTTATGCGGGATAACGATAAGTCTAGCTGATCGAAAAACTTGGTATCGCTCGTGTCAGGAGGTTGGTAAAAAGCACCGATAATGATGTTTTTGCATCCTGCTAGTTGAAGGCTTACCCATGTGAGTTCACAGCCCACTTCATAGTCAATCTTATTAGTGCCCAGTGGCGGCACTAGCCTCTTTTTTTGAGGGGGGGGGGGGGGGGGGGGGGGGGGGGAGGGTGGTGGGGGGGGGGGGCAAAATGGGGGGAAAATGATGCGCAAATTGTTGGTGCCATTTTACGCTTAAATTGTCAAATTTGGTCTAATACTAACTAATTTGGTATGAAAATGAGCGCTTGCGCGCAACACTTAGCTATTTTATGCTAAACTTGTCAACATTTGGTCTAATTTAACCTAATTTAGTATAAATGTGCGCATAGCGGGGTAAAAATTGGCTTTTATGCTAAAATGGTCTATTTTTTCTAATTTAAACTAAATTGAACTTTTTTGGGGGTGGGCAAAGTGGGGGGAGGCAAAAAAAGATTTGTGGGGGGAATAGAGGAAGAGGAGAAGAAGAAGGAAAAGGAGAAGAAGGAGGAAGAGAAGAAGATGGAGGAAGAGGAGAAGAAGGAGGAAGAGGAAAAGGAGGAAGAGGAGAAGAAGGAGGAAGAGGAAAAGGAGGAAGAGGAGAGAAGGAGGAAGAGGAGAGAAGGAGGAAGAGGAGAGGAAGGAGGAAGAGGAGAAGAAGCAGATCATAATCTTGTGCACCAAGCCCGGCACCAAATCACGGTAGCATAATGACACAAAAACACAACGAAAGATCAATTTGATCGGGTATATGGTTTTTTGTTAATTTTATGGACAAAACCAGCCATAGCCAGTGAGATTTAGTGCCACTTTTTTTTCTGTATACAAATTGATAATTGGCACAATTTCTTATCGTTGCATTGTCTCAAGGCCAACAAATTTGGTATCAAAATGTGCCTAACAATTGGGTGCATCTTTCTAGCTGAAAATCATTTAAATCCATCAAATATTTTTGAAAATATTCTAGTATATGCTAGGGGGACACTTACATATTTGGTTGGGTGTATTACAAAGCCGTCTGGTTCACATTATTGCGTCGTACAAGAAAAATCAACGTCAATAATTATTTCCTACAAGGAAGACTGAAATCGTCTATCATACTTGATGACGTGAATGGAATTATTGCTGCCCTAGTTTTTAAATGAATATAATCAAATCAAGACCATGTCCTATGAAGTTATTATCATTTATGTGCGATTTTCTTCTGTGCCAATCGCCAGTGTTTTTAAATTTGCACGCAAACTACAAAAAAACGTAGCTTTTGCCCATTCAATTATAAGTTTTCTAGGACAGATTTATGCTTCGTTTACCATTTCCAATAGGCATGAACTGTCGCGAGTTTGTAGAATTCGTCGCGTCCGAGTTTTTAGATTTTAGCGGGCATTGGGTTTACTGAAGTAATCGGTATAACTTAACTTAAATATAGACAATGTTGTTGATCTACAATTTGAAAAGACTAATCAATAATCACAGAGGTATTTAAAAATGGGGTTAAAGCCTTTGATACGTTACCAGCAATGCCAGTCATCTTTTTGGAGTCAATATTTGGGACACTTTGGGATCATTTCGTCCTTTAGTAATTGCCACGGTTGAATACACAGATCAACTCAACATTGCTTTTGAAGGGGTACAATAAAAGGACGTCGTATCGAAAGCCCTGTACATGTACACGATCACACAAAGGAGACCTATAGCAACGCACACGGCAACAAGGTCATCGGTCGAAAAACATCCCATAATAATACGCTGTGATGCCGTTTGTTTGAAAATATTGTTCTCCAATAATGAAAAGGCAATCTGCTACGGCGATATGGTGAGAGTTCAGTGTGCTCCGCCATTACGACCAACATATGACGATGTTTCTTTCTTCGTGCAACAGGAGCGATTCGAAACTTCCCTTTTACAGGCCAATCAAGGGTGCGATTTCGTTTTGGTCAATTCCATTATTTCCTATAATTAATTTGATAGAATCAATTCCATTATTTCCTATAATTAATTTGATAGAATTCACTTTGAGAGGAACATACATGACATAACATTTATTTCAATTGTTATTTTAAACGTTATTCTGATCAAGTTTCAAGGTACCATAAAGTACATCTAATCAACATTTATATTCAAATTTGATAACCTATATCTAATACAGGACCAAGGATATCTACAATATTATCCTAGTTTGTAAAAAGTACAATACCCGTCTGATTCACAGGGCGGTTCTTTATTTATTTAGCTACTAGCAGAATGTAACAGTGACACCCAAGTATGGACACCAAGAAAATAAATAATTGTCTACTAAGAACGACTGAAATCGTCGATCATAATCAATAATATACTTGAGTGAATGGAAGTGCTGACCCTGTTTAAATGACTGTAATTAAATCAAGCCAACGTTGAATAATATGAGGTGAATTCACACGGGAAATATGTGCAGATGTATTAAACACTGCAACCTTTTCCAATACGACTAACATACGATGCTTCTTTCCCTTTCTTCATTGACATACATTTATCAGCAACCAGCAATGGCTACTGAAAGCACTTGTGACGTGAACAACACTTTCTACATTGATTCATCAGCAGCTAAACTGTTACTGTGGTCCAATGCTGAAACCATCTTCGTCACGGTAGTCATGCCGATAATAGTAGCCATCGGAGTTCCTGCAAATATGGCGTTCCTCTACACCGTGTTGAAAGTTCGTCGTATGCAAACAATTGCAAATTTCTATCTCGGCACTTTGGCGGTTGTCGACATGTTCCTCCTGGCTTTCGGCATTGGTTACCATTTCATGGTATATTTCTATTCCAGTGTGAAGTATAACTACCCATTTGAATCACATCTCGGTTGCTGGCTGCTGTGGATCGCTACTTATTTTTGGTTCTTCGCTTCTATTGAACTCGTGACGCTGGTATCATTGGAACGGTGTTATGCCATATGCTATCCACTGCGGCACGGAGCGTATCAGGGGAAAGGGCGCACGGCAAAATGGATTGGAGGAGCAGGAATTCTTGCATTAGTATTAGCCATTTTTTCAACTTTGTTGCAAGGGACTCTGAAGGTATACTGCTTGGAGTGGTCACATTTGTATCAACTCCACGAACCGGTCACAGTCTATCGACATTGCTCACCTTTGACAAAATATTCGGATGTTTTCGTGTTTAATATGTTTTTCGTTATATTCAGTGGTCTGTTCATTGTCAATGTCATAGCTTACATCAAGATTATTGTCGAGTTGGGAAAACGTCCAGCTATCGCAAAAGATTCAATTAACCACAATTCAGTGCGTAACCAAGTTGCTCGTCTCTTAATCATCAATGGCACGGTCTATTTTCTCTGCCATATGCCAAATCGAATTGAAGGCATTGTCAGTTACAGTCTCAATCATTTTGGAATACACTTGATGACATATGATCAACATCAGCTCGTGTTGCTGATCAGCAGAGGTTTGGTATTGTTGAACTCTTCACTTAATCCATTTATTTATGCTTTTAGCAGTAAGTTTTACCGAGACGCCTTTTTGGCGGCATTCCGCCTAAATAGAAGACGAGTCAGATAGTCTGTCAATGAACAAAAAAATATAGAATATAATCATAAATTCAAACTAATACGAGGTATCGACATTGCTCGTCTTCGTTTTGAATATTATTTTCGTTATGTGCAGATTGTCAATACCATAGCTTACCTACAGATAATTGTCGAGTTGGAAATCGTCCAGTTATCGCCGAATGAACCACAATTCAAAGCGTCACCAAGTTGCTCGTCTCTTAATCATCAACGGCACGGTCTGTTTTCTCTGCCATATGCCAAATCGAATTGAAGGCATTGTCAGTTACAGTCTCAATAATTGTGGAGTACACTTGATGACATATGATCAACATCAGCTCGTGTTGCTGATCAGCAGAGGTTTGGTATTGTTGAACTCTTCACTTAATCCATTTATTTATGCTTTTAGCAGCAAGTTTTACAGAGACGCCTTTTTGGCGGCATTCCGAATAAATAAAAGACGAATCTGTCACTGAACAAAAAAATGTAGAATATAATCATAAATTCAAACTAATACGAGGTATCGACATTGCTCGTCTTTTTGACAAAATATTCGGATTTTGTCGTTTTGAATATAATTTTCGTTATGTGCAGATTGTCAATACCATAGCTAATACCTACATATTATTGTCGAGTTGGGAAAACGTCCTGTTATCGCCAAATGAACCACCATTAAGTGCGTAACCAAGTTGCTCGTCTCCTAATCATCTACGGCTCGTTCTAATTTCTCTGCCATATGCCAAATCGAATTGAACATGTTGAAGGCATTGACAGTTACAGTCTCAATCGTTTTGGAATACACTTGATGACATATGATCAACACCAGCTCATGCTGCTGATCAGCAGATGTTTGTCATTGTTGCACTCTTCCATGCATCCATGCATTTATTTATGCTTTTAGCAGCAAGTTTGTACCGAAACGCCATTTTGGCGGCATTTCGAATTAATTTCGAGATAGATAGTCTGTCACTGAACAAAAATATCTCAAAAACAAAGTGTCTTGTAGAAATGATAAAAATAGTAAATCATTAATTTAAACTACCGGACTACATAGACTTCATGTAGGCTAGAGTTTTTTAGTGTACACTTTGTGTAGTAGTTCTCGAATTGCATGTATATGGTTTTCGAAATTAAAAGTTGATATACTGATATTATCAGCTTATTGTGATGGATGAAGACATTTATATCGGGAAGACATTGGACTTATTGGTGTAAGGATGTATACAAATGATGTATTGGTTAGAACGTCATCACAATTAGGGCACACAATCTAGATAAAGTTATGGCTACGGTTTGGGTCTTTTTCCTTCTCCTCCAGAATATAGATCAATCCTTTTTACTCTTTTAGTGCTCCAAAAGGAGCGTGTATTTTTTATATGGTGCTTTAATTGACGGCACATAACAGAGATTACATATAATTATGTATAGGCCTACTAGTAGCCTATACATAAAAAAATTAAAAATGGTCATCGTTCATATCAGTAAACATATTATCTGAAAATATATTTATAAACTACATAAAGTTTAAAGTGCCTTTCATGGTCATGATGGAAGGCTACCACACTTTATAGCAATGGGTTTTTTCTTCAAGATTTATAAAGAAATTTCACAAGATGGCCTACTTGAAAAAAAGAAAGGATGGAGTCTGTATCTTAATTTTCTCTTCATTAAAATAAAACAAAGATTTACCAAAGGGTCTGTGCCAAAGCCAAGAATACGCTTATAATTTAAATCGATATCGGTATTGAAAAATACCTTTGATACCAGTCATTCCAAATTGGATTTACACAATAACCATGGTTACAGTCCCAGAAAAGATGCTTCATGTCCTCAGGGTTACTGTTACAAAAGAAACATTTCGAGGGCTCAGAAACACAAGGCCTTATCTTCATTTTGACCATTTAAAAAAACAACTATTGAAGATTTTAAAACACATTGGGGAGATGGAGATGAGGCCTTGTGATACTGGCTATAACTTTGAAAGGGGGTTTTGTTATGGAGATAAGGCTGTATGTAATGGAAAGAGAATTTCTTTCTGAAAATATTGATACCAAAATATCATTTTTGAAAAAATGGAGATGAGGCCTTGTGGTTCTGAGCCCTCGATTGATCACTATCAGCTGAGCCCTCGATTGATCACTATCAGCATGGTCAATACATTTCTCCAGATTCCTCCTGGGCAGGACAAAGAATTATGCAGTATTATCGTAGTATAGTAAAACATCGGCTCGTTAACACTTTCCATGCGGCAGGCGGCTGCAGACGACATTTCAAAATGTCACAAAATGTTTCAAAAATGTCAAAAATATTGAATTTCATTACCATATTTGGAATCACCATGAGAAATACATTGATATAAGTACAAACATGCCCAGTATTGGTTCAGTAATCCATGAGATAGACTTTGAAAATTGGGAAAGGTTTCTGTCAAATCTGCTTTGTATATGGTAAAACTTATAGCCGCGTGGAAAGTGTTAAACCTTGCATGGAATAAGTAGAATAGAATAATATTCCAAGGTTAAACTCAAAGCCATCCATGATGAATTGTTGCCAATTTTATGTTTTTAATTTGATCTGAACCACTTAAGTGTCTACTCTTAGTCGAGTCATAAATAATAAAAAAAATACCTATCTAATAAATGTAATCATTTTAAGAGGTTTGCTATAATACTGCTGTTGATATTTGTAATTAGCAATTGCTTTTTGACATGCTTGAAGAAATAATAATATCTATTTGTTTAAATTAACCATGGTAACGGGCCAAAAAGAAGATTCGTTTGTTTGATAGTTTTCTTTCTTTTGACGTTCTTGACTACTATGTCTTTGTATTTAAAAATAAATAAATCTAAAGGCACAAAACGAAGTAAAGTACACAGATATTATCGCAGTCGATTGGAAAGAATTTAAATACAAAATGGTTGATGGTTGAGGTTGTATCCTGGTGCGATTACGCCAAACATAATAGTTTTATGAATTTCTTGCAAATGATCCCGCCTCTGATGATGCAGAGGGTGGTTGCGCTGTACTTGGTGGTATAGTAGTCATTGCTCCTTTCGTTTTCTTGTATGGAGATGCTCCACCATGGAAGCAGCAGGGAATGAATTCATCGGCGCATCGGCACAAACATGCCCAGTATTGGTTCAGTAATCCATGAGATAGACTTTGAAAATTGGGAAAGGTTTCTGTCAAATCTGCTTTGTATATGGTAAAACTTATAGCCGCGTGGAAAGTGTTAAACCTTGCATGGAATAAGTAGAATAGAATAATATTCCAAGGTTAAACTCAAAGCCATCCATGATGAATTGTTGCCAATTTTATGTTTTTAATTTGATCTGAACCACTTAAGTGTCTACTCTTAGTCGAGTCATAAATAATATTAAAAAAAACCTATCTAATAAATTTAATCATTTTAAGAGGTTTGCTATAATACTGCTGTTGATATTTGTAATTAGCAATTGCTTTTTGACATGCTTGAAGAAATAATAATATCTATTTGTTTAAATTAACCATGGTAACGGGCCAAAAAGAAGATTCGTTTGTTTGATAGTTTTCTTTCTTTTGACGTTCTTGACTACTATGTCTTTGTATTTAAAAATAAATAAATCTAAAGGCACAAAACGAAGTAAAGTACACAGATATTATCGCAGTCGATTGGAAAGAATTTAAATACAAAATGGTTGATGGTTGAGGTTGTATCCTGGTGCGATTACGCCAAACATAATAGTTTTATGAATTTCTTGCAAATGATCCCGCCTCTGATGATGCAGAGGGTGGTTGCGCTGTACTTGGTGGTATAGTAGTCATTGCTCCTTTCGTTTTCTTGTATGGAGATGCTCCACCATGGAAGCAGCAGGGAATGAATTCATCGGCGCATCGGCACAAACATGCCCAGTATTGGTTCAGTAATCCATGAGATAGACTTTGAAAATTGGGAAAGGTTTCTGTCAAATCTGCTTTGTATATGGTAAAACTTATAGCCGCGTGGAAAGTGTTAAACCTTGCATGGAATAAGTAGAATAGAATAATATTCCAAGGTTAAACTCAAAGCCATCCATGATGAATTGTTGCCAATTTTATGTTTTTAATTTGATCTGAACCACTTAAGTGTCTACTCTTAGTCGAGTCATAAATAATATAAAAAAAAACCTATCTAATAAATTTAATCATTTTAAGAGGTTTGCTATAATACTGCTGTTGATATTTGTAATTAGCAATTGCTTTTTGACATGCTTGAAGAAATAATAATATCTATTTGTTTAAATTAACCATGGTAACGGGCCAAAAAGAAGATTCGTTTGTTTGATAGTTTTCTTTCTTTTGACGTTCTTGACTACTATGTCTTTGTATTTAAAAATAAATAAATCTAAAGGCACAAAACGAAGTAAAGTACACAGATATTATCGCAGTCGATTGGAAAGAATTTAAATACAAAATGGTTGATGGTTGAGGTTGTATCCTGGTGCGATTACGCCAAACATAATAGTTTTATGAATTTCTTGCAAATGATCCCGCCTCTGATGATGCAGAGGGTGGTTGCGCTGTACTTGGTGGTATAGTAGTCATTGCTCCTTTCGTTTTCTTGTATGGAGATGCTCCACCATGGAAGCAGCAGGGAATGAATTCATCGGCGCATTTGTCTTTGTACCTGTGTAATCTAACACCATTTTATTGTTTCCAATCGCAAAATGATGTTTGCCGAGAACGGCTTGTTGCTGCTGGCAATTTTGTCGAAATACGGTAAGACACGTTTTGTTTTGTATTAGGGATGGCATCCAGATTCGTAAACCGTAATCGGAGAGGGTAAACGTACTGGCTGTCCGTTTACGGGAGTTGTTTAATGCGTTCGCTAAGCATGGCTAAACACGTATTGGTTTGTCATTATTTGTCTTTGTACCTGTGTAATCTAACACCATTTTATTGTTTCCAATCGCAAAATGATGTTTGCCGAGAACGGCTTGTTGCTGCTGGCAATTTTGTCGAAATACGGTAAGACACGTTTTGTTTTGTATTAGGGATGGCATCCAGATTCGTAAACCGTAATCGGAGAGGGTAAACGTACTGGCTGTCCGTTTACGGGAGTTGTTTAATGCGTTCGCTAAGCATGGCTAAACACGTATTGGTTTGTCATTATTTAACCGCGTTCCGTTTATCTACACAAAACTGTCCGTTTATCCCAGTGCGTTTACCCTCTCCGTTCTACGGTTTTCAATCCGTACGAATCTGGATGACATCCCTTATCTATGTAATCTCTAAACGAACATACAAAATGAAGTAATTTCAAAATATCTTGATGTGAAAAATAAATCATAGCCCTAAAAACGTGATCAGAACATACACCTTTAATTAAATTTGATCTGCCGACTTTTATTTTCTTCAATTTCCGTTGTGTTTTCCCTCGATTTCGGTGAGCTCCATTCGTCTTCCATCCTCTTCTCCTCATTTCTGTTTAATTTGTCTTGCAGCTTTACTTAATGTTTACTTGGGTTTGTTTGGGACGTGGGCGGAGTGGGTGGTCAAGCACCTGGCCTCCTCCAAAAACGTACAAATTGAGATTTCATTTCGTTGCTGATCATATTTTTTCTGCATTGTTATTTTCAACAGGATTCTCGGCAACCGGGCAAAGTCACGTACCCGATAAGACATGTTCCATAATGAGCCGACCGAACCCCGCCAATCCTTCTCGTAAACAATGGATAGTTCTCGAGGAGAACCCGTGTCGATGTACCGCGGTTCTTATCGGAGGTCATAACCAAGATGCACTCGCCTTACCATTTAAACCGTTTGTCGTTGCGAAACCATTTAGTACTCGGGATATATTCAGGATTCGAAAAGAGTTTCAGTGTGGCAGCGGTAAGTTTAAAATTTGAAAAGGTGTATTTCAGGTACAAGGCATTATACATGTTATACATCGTTTATACGGTATAATTAAGTGCGCCATATTGTTACATCGAGGGACTTAAGGAGGGCGGGGGGTGGGGGGGGGGGGGGCTGAGTCAGGAAAATTAGCAAACATTTACACACTGGCAAAAGTGAGATATGTAGCGATCAGGATCTGTGGAATTAAAAAATTAATAAAAAGAGAACGCATAGCTCGATTTTATTAATGATTCTTTCATTAAAAATTGTGATAATTCAATCTTCAACTACAATTATTTTGTGCGTAGTGATCCTTTGCACCTATCCCTCCCCTGAATATGACCCTATATTGGTTATTTAGATTTGGAGTTATCAGTGTTCCCGTCTTTAGCCGATCAAAGGCCTTGCTCGGTTATCATGGCAACCAAAGCGAAACCGAAAGGGTTTTTCAAATCTAAGCATCATGGGCTACAATATGGTATACAACACTTATAGGCTATTATTCGTGAAAGTGGTTCAAAAATTGTTTTCTATCATATCAAATATTAAGGGTGAAATGAGAACTTGTTGTCACTCACTCACTGTGTGTCCACTCAACATTTGAAAAATTAAAATTTGAAGATTTAAAAAAAAAATTGAGTGCACACACACACAGTCAATTGTAGCTCATGCTGTTACTGCATAGAAAGTGAATGATAAGCATTCTATCTGAAGCAAATTTCTACAACTGAAATTGACATATCAAATATTAAGGGTGAAATGAGAACCTGTTGTCAATCACTCACTGTGTGTCCACTCAATTCTTTTTTTAAAACACTTTTTTTCCTTCAAATTTTCAAATTTGCCCTCTTCCAATTGGAAGAGGGAACATTAGAAAATTACAATTTTAAGTGTTTTTTTTAATTGAGTGCACACACACACGGTCAGTAAAAAATTGTAGTTCATGCTGTTACTGTATAGAAAGTGAATGATAATCATTCTATCAGAAGCAAATTTTTACAACTGAAATTGACATCAACAGGATATTTTGTCAATCTGGATTTCTTCAAATTAATTTTCAAATGTTCAAATTTCCCCTCTTCCAATGGTTTTATTTAATTGAGTTCACACACACATCACATACAATTGGAAGACAGAAAATGTGAAAGTCCACTTCATCAATACAAAACATGTGTGGAGAAAATGATTATCATTCTAGGTGTTTCCAACTTGCCATCCTTATTGGACTTACAGTTTTGCCAAGGTTGTTCATTAAAAGCCCAATTGTACCAAAACACCAACAATGCAAGGCAAAAAACCCCACATTTTACTTCCATTCAATGTTAGCGCACTATTTCAAGCGGTTGACGTCATCGGTCCACATACAGTTTTGTCATGTACGCGTTCATGTCTCGGAGACATGCAAGAGCGTGCGTAATGTTGAAATGTCCGTGTCAAGTCAATGCATGCAGTACCAGTAGTATTACACTTAGGATATTGAAAGTGCATGTGCCCCGGCACAGCATTCGATATCCACCTAATGTTCATGATACGATTACTGTAGATCTTTGATTTGAATCCCATGGTGACATTGTCAGATTAGCAGAGTGTGTGCGCAAAGATTAAAAAGTGCGCATCCGAACTCGTCATTCGTCTTTGGTATATGTTCTACTTGCCATAACATTCAGAGTAAAGCTAGGCACATAGAAGAGAAAAACCAATGTCATCTGACATTCTAATAGTCTATGGACCTACACAGTGTAGCTATGTTAGGCAAAATGCATGTTTTTCCAAAATATAGTGCAATGCACCCAAACAGGGTTACTGAAATCACCCAAAATGGTAAATGCAGCCCAAATATATATAATTGTCAAAGCTTACTGCGTCGGTAAGGTAATTATACCGGTTAGTGAATATCTCCCATTTATATTTTATATATATTTAGAATTTTCAGAAATATTTTTAAAGGATGTACCCTTCCCATATCTAAACTGCATTTCTGAATTTCCTCTAGTTCCAAGCGTTTGCTATCAAAGGTTGAACACTTTTTCTGTTATCGTCATTTGTATAAATGCGGTAAATTGAGGCTGATTATTCATGTTGACTGTGTAGCGAATAGGAAGAAAGCTGATGATCATTGTCCTATCCATAATTAATTAGTTGTTAATAATAGTTGACAAGTCTTTTGAACCATAAGACTACTAAATATTCTTTAAAATGGGACCAGAATGGTGTTTGTAACATTAGGGTATGACTAGTTATGGTAAAAAGAACAATGCATGGGATTATCCCCATTGAGTTTGTACAGGCGGCACCCCTTCCGGCGGCACCCCTTCCAGCACCACCCCTGGTCCCCAAACTTCAAACAGCTGTAATTCCCCTTCTGTATTAGCTATACCAATGTCAATTTGCAGGCGGATAGCTTGTTATTAGGGCTTTAAAATGATACCAAATTTGTTGAGATAGCTACTGTGGTTTTAAAAATCTTAACGGAATATGACAGCATGAAACTAGAAAGGGAAACAGCACCACCCTATTGGGAGGCGAGTTCATAACGCGTGACCAGGTAGTTTTCTAGAGTTAATATTTTTAAATTGTGAAGAGGTTTGTAAGCGATTTTAAGTTATCGCTGCCTGCCTGCCTGTTGTCTGTCAGAAAATGTCAAAAAGCACAGAAAATGAATGCGCAAAAAATTGCGTGTTTGGTCAATTTACCAATTCATTTCAATACAAATCGAATTTAATTCAATTCAATTAAAATGAATTCAATCTAATTTGAATTAAATTCAATTAAAATTGAATTAAAATTCTATTCAATTCAAATCAAATTCATATCAAATTCAATAATTCAATTCAATTATAATTCAATTCAAAATCAATTCAATTAAATACAATTCAAAATTCAATCAACTCAATTCAAAATTCGATTCAATTCAATTCAATTCAAATTCAATTCAATCAAATTCAACATCACTAAGATCACAGAGAACTTGAGCCAAAACTCGAGTATTTTGCTGGGCTCGGGAGTCGGACTCGACTCGTAGTAGGCGAACTTCAGATTTTAGAATAAACAGAAATAAGCTTATTACTCAAATGTGGCAATGTCCGAATTACAATTACAATGGCTGTAATGCAATGGGTTATTTTAAGGGTTCTTCCGTAACCTGACTCAAGTAATCTGACCTGACTCAATTTTATCTGACATAGTTTCATCTGACACAATTCTTTTTATGATTATAAGGTGACGAAATTTGTTTTAAAATATATGGTATCAAGGGGGTGTTCAAGGGGTGTTCAAGGGGTGTTCGAGGGAGTGTTCAAGGGTTGTTAAAGAATGTTCAAGGGGTGTTCAAGGGGGGTTTCAAGGGGTGTTAAGGGGGTGTAAAGGGGTGTTGAAGGGGTGTTCAAGGGGGTTCAAGGGTGTTCAAGGGGGTGTTCAAGGGGGTGTTCAAGGGGTGTTCAAGGGGTGTTCAAAGGAGTGTTCAAGGGGGTGTTTAAGGGAGTGTTCGAGGGTTGTTAAATAAGTGTTCAAGGGGTGTTCAAGGGGGTGTTCAAGGGTTGTTAAGGGGGTGTTCAATGGGGTGTTCAAGGGAGTGTTCAAGGGGTGTTCAAGGGAGTGTTTAAGGGGTGTTCAAGGGGGTGTTCAAGGGGTGTTCAATGGGTTTTCAAGGGGGTGTTTAAGGGAGTGTTCAAGGGTTGTTAAAGAAGTGTTCAATGGGTGTTCAAGGAGGTGTTCAAGGGGTGTTCAATGGGGTGTTCAAGGGAGTGTTCAAGGATTGTTAAAGAAGTGTTCAAGGGGTGTTCAAGGAGGTGTTCAAGGGGTGTTCAATGGGGTGTTCAAGGGGTGTTCAAGGGGTGTTAAAGAAGTGTTCAAGGGGGGTTCAGGGGGTGTTCAATAGGGTGTTCAAAAGGGGTGTTCAAGAGGGTGTTCAAGGGAGTGTAGAAATGTAAAAGGTAGTGAACACCCCCTTGAACTCTTATTTAACAACCCTTTAACACTCCCTTGAACACCCCCTTAACACCTCTTGAACACCTACTTGAACACGCCTTGACCACTTCTTTAACAACCCCTTGAACACTTATTTAGCACCCCTTGAATACTCCCTTGAACACCCTTGAACACCCCCTTGAACACCCCCTTAACACCTCTTGATCACCCACTTGAGCACCCCCTTGAACACTCCCTTGAACACCCCTTGAACACCCCTTGGACACCCCTTTGAACACCTCTTGGACACCCCTTGAACACCCCCTTGAACACCCCCTTGAACACCCCCTTGAACATCCCATTGAACACCCCTTAACACCCCTTTAACACCCCCTTAAACGCCCCCTTGAACACTCCCTTGAACACCCCCTTGAACACCCCTTGGACACCCCCTTGAACACCTCTTGGACACCCCTTGAACACCCCCTTGAACATCCCATTGAACACCCCCTTAACACCCCTTGAACACCCCCTTAATGTTTGGAGCCACATGTGCGTTTTAATTACTTTTTCCGATATCAGGAAATCTTACATTACGAAAAAAACCTGTGTCAGATAAAATTGAGTCAGGTCAGATTAATTGAGTCAGGTTACGGAAGAACCCTTATTTTAACATAGATTTAAACAACACGCAAACAACCGTTTCACACGCCCCGCCCGCTACGTCCAGTAGATTGTTAGCGTTGTTTGGAGGTATAAGCTTGGTAAGGGCATCCCACAACTAGTCCCAGAAGAAAGTAAAACACAATACTACCTCTCTTACAAATAGGGAAAGAGGTTTTTAAATTATGGGAAATGTCTTTGCTTAGGACTAAACCTATGTCTAAATTAAACGTGCGCTTATTTTTTTTTTAACGTATTTTTCTTGTGAGCGCGGGACTCGCTAGAAGATTTTACGGGTTGATAAAAAAGTGTAAGAAAATGTTATATCAATATCAAGAACATGTCCTATACATAATCCAGACGTGCCCTCAATAATCCGAATATCGCAGGTGCTTGTATTAATCCAGGGATACATGTGCCTTTAATAATCCAGGTAGGCCTACCTTTGTGTTTTTAATAATCTAGATTCGTGACCCGGGTACCCTATGTAGGCTTATCCCATGTGACCTGAAACTCAGGTACCCATTGTCCTCCCATGATATCCAGGCACCCCCATAGGTCTAAACCCTACCCTAATCAAGTTACCACAGGTGCCCGTAATTAATCCAGATACCACATAATCAGGGTACTGCCTGTGCCGTTATATCAAGAGACCCTCGTGCCCTTACTATATCATATTATCAAGTAAGTAAAGTGCCGAAGATATACTCTCTTAATTCCAAAGATTGAAAATTCAATCTAAAAGATTGATTTTTCAATCTCTCATAGATTGCCGTGAGGGAACAAACTTTTAAGATTGACATTCAATCTTTTTTGGATTGAAAAGTTTCAATCTAAAAAAGATTGAAAATATCAATCTACTTACTACTACTACTTATGTCGATCTCGATCGGTCTTCGAGATGGCTCGCCATATTATTCTGTCCCTCATGCATGCTTTCATCTCCTCATCATTCAGTCCTGTGTCTTTCGCCAAGATATCCAAGTATGTTAAGACCGACAGATATATGTCCGTGTTTGGGTCTCCATATAGCAGAAGGTCAGATACTATCTCATTCTCTCTTCTCACGCAATGCCCGGCAAATCTCATACTTCGATCTGTGATGTTTTCTGATACCTTTTTAAGTTTCCATACAGGCCTTTGTTCGGTAACTTATCTTTCCAACTTATGTTTAGTGCAGTTCTCAGCATTCTAGTGTAGCATCCATAGAGATATCTTCAGTCTGTTTGTGATGGTCCATGTCTCATCTCCATACAGTAGAACACTTTGAACAGTAGCTTGGAAAAGTCTGATTTATTTTTCTCGACAGAGGCTGGATTTCCACACTTTGTTCAGAGCATTGCAGGCCTTCCAACCAAGTGTTTTACGTATTTTTATGTCATGCTGGCTACTACATACCCAAGCTGCCAGGTATTTGAAGTCCTCTACGTTGTCTAGGTTACTTCCATCAGAGGTTTTTAGCTATACCGTTTGTGTTTGGTGAAATACCATGCATTTGATTTTCTTGGCATTCAGGTGGAGCCCAGTAATTTTGAGTGCTGTTTCCTCAACATATTTCAGCAGCTTCTGTGCCTGCTCCTTAGTACCAGACAGTACACTGTAAAAAGAAACGTTTATATTTCTGATAACACTTAATAAACACTTAAACACGTTTATTTTTGTGTTTTACGTGTAAAGGTATAGGAGGCATTTCTACGATAAACGTTTGCATAAACACTACAACACGTTTATAGAGGTAATTCTATTTGAAAATTTCGATCGTTTTTCGATTGAAAAGTTTTCAATCTGTAGTAAAAGATTATATTTTCAACCCTACAGATTGATATTTTCGTACACACGAATAAATGACTGGCAATTGGAAGAACAATATCATTGGGCTTTTTATTAACATTCTCCAAAATAATTGTTCATGTGTACATTTTTTTGTGTGAATTGATGTTCTTACTTGCCATTTAATTATGAAATAGTTTATATTGCAGATCGAATCATTTGTTGAATAGCGGGTCAGTTAGTAATATCCAGATTATAGGGGGAGGTGTGTAATATCAAAGTGTTATAGAAATTGCCCCATAGGCCTAGGCCCCACCCCTCAAAGGTGGTGGTAATAATCCAGATACCCAAAAATCCAGGTACCGCATGTGCCGTTCAATGTCCATACCAATGCCCGTACTGTATCAAGTTTATAAAGAAAAGCGCATGTGCCGAAAATATAGCGGGCGGTTTGTCATATCAAAACGTCGGAGGCTATTGTAAAACAGTAAGAGTATGTCCTTGATACTCCATGTATCCTAGGTGCCCTTAATACTGATATTGGTTTAGAATAAATCATTGTATTTTTAACATTGCCCATATTTATAACATCGGAATCATGGGTGACTCCATCAAATGGGGTGACCTGCATGGGCATGGGTGACTCCAAACTTATGGGGTTACAACTGCATGGGTGATTCCATCAAATGGGTTAACTGCAGGGGTGACTCCATCATCAAATGGGGGTTACCTGCAAGGGTGACTCCATTACCAACATGATCAAATGGGGTTACTTGCATGGATGACTCCATCAAATGGGGTTACCTGTATGGGTGACTCCATCAAATGGGCTAACCTGTGTAGGTGACTTCATCAAATGAATTTACCTGTATGGGTGACTCCATCAAATGGGGGTTACAACTCCTTGGATGACTCCATTAAACGTATTTTCCTTCAGTCACTTCTACACATGTTATCCTGGATACAGTTTGCGCCTGGCTCCCAGTTTCTTTATTTAAAAAAGCCTTATATACCCTGACTTTATGATTTGTTTTTGTTTGTGCCTTGCTCCCCGGGGTTACTGCATGGATGAATCCATCAAAAGGGATTCCCTGTATGGGTGACTCCATCAAATGGGGTTTACAACTGCATTAGGTGACTCCATCGAATGTATTTATCCCCAGGCATCATTCAAAAGTGAATGAGAAGAATGAGAAAGCATGTACAGAAAATCAGTTATCTTTCAAGTCGTACAACTGGTGCCCGAGTTTAGTTAAACTCGCGTTAAACTACCCCCGTCACTCATGTTTAAAGTTAGTCACTTTTTAGTGAGTAAGTTAGACGCGTGTTAACGTTAAACAACATTTCCGAGAATTACGTTTAATTAAAAGTTAAACGCGTGTTAAGCTTAAAACCGCGTTTAAATACATACGAGAATACGGCCCCAATGTTTTTTTGGACTGGACACGACCTTTCTACAAACTAACATTATACTTATTAATAAGTAGTTTGTGTACTGTGGTTGTTCAGTAACTTATAACGAATCTGCAAACTGACGATACACGTCCACTTCTCATGTTCTCGTAATCTCGTACTAAACGCGGTTTTTCCCGTGTCTAAATTAAACGCGAGTTTATTTTTTAAATGACTTAACAAAACCCGCTTTCAAACTCTGCGAATCTCGTCCCCAGAGTGGTTGTGCGTTCACTGTATACAGGTATTCAATTTATTGTGGTCCAAATAGGTTACTAACTTACAATAGATATCGACTGAGCGACCGCATTCCTCGAATGCACGTATATTTTTTAAGACTACACAATCTGCAGGTCAGCTTGCGCCGGGCACGGTTGGGTAATCATTAAAGGCATACAGTTGGTGTAGCCTATGGGTTTAATCTTAGAATAAAGAGACAAGGAAGCACTATAGTATCGAATCCTTTGAGCAATCAGTTTGCCGACCCCTATAGACCACAAAGCCAACCAGATAAGGCATCACCTGTCCAAGTGTGTATGTATACGCGGGACTTTTGAATAGGTGATTTATAGCGTTGTGGAATCGTGATATGGTATATAGGAATAGTATCATGATGAGTTTGTACTAGCTCATTGCGATCCAATGAAAAGATATACCGTGTTAAACTAAAGTACATAGACCGATTGATAGTTGTGGAAGAGTATGATTTGCTTATAATATTTGATTGTCTTTGATATACTATAGGAAGAAGGGGCAGTCTAGGGCACCCAAATTAACGATTAATTGTATACTAAAGACCAGAACAAAGTATGATTTTCATTTTTTTTCACTTGGCTTTTCAACACGCAGCTTTTAAGCTCTTAAAAGAGCAAAATTATTGATTAACTACTGAATACTGTGAATGACAATTTATTGGCCGATAGTAGAATTTGGATTGGGGATGCATCCATTGGTTAATGAGACCTAGACACGCACACGACATATGCCACCCTATCACATCGTGATGAAAAGCCAAGTGCTTAAATTGAAATCGTACTTTTGTTCTGTAGCTCTTTTATTATTCATCTGCCATTCCATTCTTGTTACACGTGTAATATCTCAAATTAAAGAGAAAACAATTGTATAACTTGATGCTTTTAGATGGAAGCTATGATCTTTTCAATCATGAGGATGTTTGAAGAGAGGACAGGCTCCTACGTACCCGGGGAGGGGGGGGGGGGGGGAGGGGGGGGGGAGGGGGTTACTTTCGCCAAAATTGTACATGGATGTGCCTGCTGGACTTCGAAAATTTGACTTTCTCTATACCTATTTTCGGGCCAATTTCCCACCCATCAATATACCAATTTTGTTAGAAAAGCACCCAATTTTGCACAAATTGGGTGCTTTGGTCTGTGATGAAAACACCCCATCGCTATACCAATTTGTGCGAAAAAGCACCCCAAAAGGCAGGTACATATACGTATACCATCTCAATGTGAGAACCCCCCCCCCCCCCCCCCTCCCTCCCCCTGGGCTACGTAGGCCAACTTTTGTCTGGTCGTGTAACTTCATCGAAAGTCTGGTAAATATAGGTTTCCCCTAAACAATTTTGTATCTAAAATATTCTTCAGTTTGGAGTCCAAACCGAAGCGAAATGAAAATAAAAGACGCTCTTTACGGCTTATCTAAAATAACTGACGGTGTAAAGAATAGCCATTAAACAAAAGGAATAAATGAAGTTAAACGTTGTTGCTATGGAGTGGTTTTGAGTTTTAAGAGCAAATTATAAATTCTCGCAATTAATGTATAGTTGGTTTAATATTTATATTGTATTGAAACTGATATTTTTATATTTTTATAAGTGCTCTGTTGTACACGTAGTCATGGCTACACGGTACGATAACGAAGATTCCGATATGCTTTTAGCATTATTGCTTTTGAATATGATAAAATGAATATTATTACTACTTAGTCCTCGTCTATCCAGTGTTGTTGTTGTAAGTGTGTAATCATAATAAGCTTTTTAGAGGTACGGCAGACTTTGCACACCTGACTGCACATTGGTATTTCCCGGTTTCTACCCAAACCGAAGTTCGCCCTCTCCTATTAAATATATACTATTTCAAACAATGCCCTATTGTATTCACCATTCTTCAAAAAGGCTAATGTACGAGGGGGTATCAAACAGTTTTTGAAAACACCCAGAAGTGAAGAAGCCAAAAACTTAATTTTGATATGTGATCCTTCAGACATCTTTACAAAGTCACTGTGCAAAGTTACACATTTCTCCCACTATTTATTACCTGTCCACAGACCGCCATTGTACACTCTCAGAACTTTAACCATGTTGGTTAAAAGTTTAACCAACGGGAGGTTACCAGGTGAACCAAACAATTTGTTGGTTAAAACTGTAACCAACAGCTGTTGGTTAAACTTTAACCTGTGGTTGGTTACAAATTTTAATCATTTGTTGGTTAATATGTTTTGACCAACAGTGGTTGGTTAAACTTCAACCTGTGGTTGGTTACAATTTGTAATCATTTGTTGTTGTTATATGTTTTAACCAACAGTAGTTGGTTAAAAAATGTTGGTTAAAATTCTTTTCTTTTTTTGCTAAACTTTAACCCATGACAACATTACAATATTGATGTTTCATTGGCCCGATATTGGCTTTCAATATTGGCGCCAACCCGTGGCCAGGACCAATAAGGGACAGGACAAGGCACAAGATCCTAGCCACGAGGCCGGGAAGCGATAACTTGAAACAGCGGCCGCAATTTTTAGACCTCGTCAGAATTTGTATATGAAATCAATCGTGTTATTTTCCGCCCCTGGTATAATGTGCTCATTATTGGAACAATATTGGTTGCCAACATAATGCCAATTGAAGAGCGCCAATGTAATATTAGTTTGGCAATATGATGCCAATTGAAGAGCGCCAATGTAAATACCAGGGGAGGAAAATAACACGATTGATTTCATATACAAATTCTGACGTGGTCTAAATAATATGCGCAAAATGTTTTCCTCGCCAATGAAATTCTTTGGCGGGAATCTTGTTATGACCTATTGTTGGTTAAAATTATGATGCCTTAACCAACGTTGAATAAACTAAAAATTAATTATATTTTTACTCTTTAACCAACGCAGTATTAAAAGTAATTTTTAACCAACGCTTCATTTTTAACCAATGTTGTATACTTTTTAACCAACATTCTTTTAACCCATGGTTGTTTAATACCTGTTCTGAGAGTGTACAGTTCCTCAGATTGACCGCCATTGATTGATCCTCAGATTGCGTTATTTCCAAAACCAACATAAATAGTTAAAAGTTTTGACAGCAAGGTGTCAAAGGTAATGGAGGGGTCATTAGAGGTCAATCTGTGTACACCCCATCTTACCCATAAGATTAATGTCCCCAAGCTTGTTTGTAATGACCTTTGAGCCCTTTTTGTCAACACTTTAAACTATTTATTGCTGTTTTGGGAATAACGCAATCTGAGGCAATCTGAGGATTAATCAATGGCGGTCAATCTGAGGATCTCTACAATCGCGGTCTGTGGACAGGTAATAAATAGTGGGAGAAGTGTGTGATTTTGCACAGTGACTTTGTAAAGATGTCTGAAGGATCACATATCAAAATTAAGTTTCTGGTTCCTTTACTGGATGATTTCGAAAACTGTTTGATACCCTCGTATATGTATAACATTAACATTGCATGAATTCACCGACGCTCAAAATTACTGAGACCTTTCTCCATTCTAGACACCGTTCTCTAAATTACAGAGACCTTTCTCGATTCTAGACACCTTTCTCTAAATTACAGAGACCTTTCTACATTCTAGACACCTTTCTCTGAATTACTGAGACCCATTTTCTAGTCACCTTTCTCTAAATTACTGAGACCTTTCTCCATTTTCTAGTCACCTTTCTCTAAATTACTGAGACCTTTCTCCATTTTCTAGTCACCTTTCTCTAAATTACTGAGACCTTTCTCCATTTTCTAGTCACCTTTCTCTAAATTACTGAGACCTTTCTCCATTTGAGACAATTTTGACCCCTTTGGCCAATGTTTTTGTAATTTATTGTTTCTTTGATCATGGTGATGTTATAATGAGGTCTCACAAAATAATAGTACTGCCTCAAAATGTTAACAATAATTCTCAATTTCCGTGGAAATTGCTTATAAATATAATATCAAGTTGGCCTTAAAAGCTGTAATTTAAATTTTGAATTCCAGTGTAGGCAAACCCTGGATGGACACGCTTTACTAGAGCCCCTTTTACATGTTTTATGATAAAACGTTCATCTACGCTTCATCGAAGCGTAAGCGTTTTGGTAGACTGAATAAAGTAATATTGGTAATTATATCATCTATTCAATAACAACCATGGCAGGTAACAACAACTGATGGTGTCTTGTTTTTTTTCAGAGAGCCAACTGGATCTTGCCTGGCTATTTTTCAACATCTCCTAATTCAAATCAAATACAAGATCACATAAGAACATTTAATAAATACAAGGACAAATGGGATAATTGTTGGGTTATGCTTGATTTTGATGCATTCCGAAACACAACCTTCGCTATGACATGCAAGCACTGACTGACAACACAAATTGTATGATTTTATAGGGTAACTTTTAAGTTTAATTGTATCGATTTGTAGTATAGGAACATTCATTATTAAAATAATGATTGTTCCTATAATACTACAAATCGACACAATTTGCCAATGCCGATCTGACTGCTTTGCCATACAACAGTCAACGCGGAATTCTACTTGACGAATTAATTTTACCATTTAATATTTTAAATATTGCTATCCAATAGTTTACTCATGGCAATCTTCAAGATTATAGTCAATTATACCAAAGTTTTCGTTATATATAATATGCAACCGGCGTGATAGTCACTCAGATGCTCAACAGCAGAAAGTAGTCATGTGTTAAAGGTATATTATGTGATCTTTCCAGGGAACGCCCTCAACATCGAAAAAAAAATAGAAAGCAGATTTTCTTGCAGATTTACATTTCTGATCATAAATCATGCATACATTCCAAGTTACAGGGCGATACGATTCTTAATTACTACAAAATCATGGTTTTAGAGTGAAAATAAACTGTCGGAATCCCGACAATTTATATTTTTCACTCTATATTCACTCTAAAACCATGATTTTGAGGTAATTAGGAATCGTATCGCTCTGTAACTTGGAATGTATGTATAGTGATTTATGATCGGAAATGTAAATCTGCAAGAAAATCTACTTTCTAAAAAAAATAATGAATAGAGGGCGCTCTCTGGAAAAGATCACATTATATGCCTTTAATGTTAAATATCTCCATTTAGTCCTGCATTCTGAATATCTCTCAGTTCTTTCAAAAGCAAATACGAATTTTGCTGTGTTCCTTTGCAGAGCGTTGAACTTGATGTTTATCCATTACTGGTCCCGAGAGAGCATATTATATTGTCCCCAAAAATGAGTGGTCTTTAATTATTATATTATTATTAATTATTATTATTTAATTATTATAATTTATTTAATTATTAAGAGTGTGTTAAAGATTTATTTGAAATCTTACACGGTGATATTTATTTGAGCAAGGTGCGTTTTTTCCTCTTAGAATTTGCCAAAATAATTAGCACACATGCGATATTATGATATTTCTGTCTGTTTTCGACACACAAAATAGGCATTCGGTTTTCAGGGCACATCCTCAAAAGAACACACTGTACTGAGACCCACCCATTGACTATTAATTTTTAATTCAGATTTATAGTTACGATCATGAACACCTAAAATATGTAATTTTACACGGCATCGATACAAATGTTTATTTTTAACCTTTCCTTTATTCAACTATAGAGGGCGACGTTGTACTTTTTAACGAAATAATGTTCTTGTATTTTTCACACAACAAATCTTTATCATGTTTATACTTGGCATCGATACAAAATGTTATTTTTAACCTTTCCTTTATTCACCTATAGAGGGCGATGTTGTACTTTTTATGAACTATAGAGGGCGACGTTGTACTTTTTATGAACTATAGAGGGCGACGTTGTACTTGTTATGAACTATAGAGGGCGATGTTGTACTTTTCACACAATTAATCTTT